>JADRCD010188839.1:0-34718 GCA_019843815.1 Montemys delectorum | reverse complement strand
CAGGTAACTCTTGTGTGAATGTCTGCCAGGTCTGTAAGTTGTTCTGACCACTAGCTCCAGAGGCTGTGACTTTCCAATGTGTTCATTATCCAGTGAAAATTCTCCTCAGGACCTTCACAAACCCATCACCTTTACTATTCTTCTGAATTACCTTGTTTATATGGACCATGTTTCTCAAAGTTTGTACAATAGCATCTTGCACAAAGAAGGACCCAGAGGTAGCAGTGATTTTATATTCTATTCCTAGCTTTACCACTCATGAAATAGTTATTGGGTAAACATCTATCTATTACTTGCTATATCTTGGACACTATTTTCACGTTTGTGCTATGAAGATGAATGTGCCACCATAAGAACTCAGAATAAACTCTCGACAGACACAAATCTGCAGCACCTCACATTTGGACTTCACAGCTTCTAGAACTATGAGAATTAGATATCTGTTTTCTATAAGCCACACAACTTTTTTCTGTTCTTTGCCTAGACAGGGTTTCTCTGTGTAGCTCTGGCCATCTGGAACTTACTCTACAGACCAAGGTGACCTTGAGAACTCAGAGGTACATCTGCTTCTGTCTCTCAAGGGATTTAAGTCCTGTGCTACTATTCCTGGCTATAAGCCACATAACTTATGACATTTTCTTATAGCAACACATTTGAACTAAGAGAGTGAACAATAAGCAACAACACACCAAGTTAATAAGCATAAATCAGGAAGATGAACCTTCTGATAGATATATGTGAAAATGTGTATCTAAAATTGCAAATGATGGGGTGAACTTATAGAGAAGGTTATAAAATGCATATTCATTCATTCATATTGCCTGTGACTTGGACAGCTCTCAGCCCAACCCTACCTGCTCTTGGGGGTTGGGGACGAGCAGAGTCAATGACACAGACTCCAGGAGCAGGTGAGCAATGCCGCAGCAAGCTCTCTGATCATGACTGCAAGGTCTTTTAATATCCTCCACCCACACCCTCATTGGTCCCAAGAAAGTATCTATTCTGAACAACAGTACCTGATTGGCTGGCATTATTTGCACCAGCAATATTTATGCTCTCAGGCAGTCCTCAATTAGGTCCTCCTGTAGGAGATGCTTCTGCAGCTGCGTGGCCCCAGCATTTACATAGAGGAAGCCCTGCCATTCCTGCTACACATTCGTTCATCAAAATGTAGGTTTTGTATATGTTAAGAGTTCAGAATTTTATTTTGTGAGGCTAACAGAGAAAAAATGATGCATGGATAAATTGATTGCTACTTCATATATTAAATTGAACTAAGATAACCTGATATACACTTCACAATAGGAAGACAGGGAGACCAGAATCACTTTAGACTGATGAAGGTCATTTTTGATTCTAGAACACTATCTTTTATTTCTGAATTTTTAAAAATTATTTTATTCATTTACATTCTAGTCATTGCCCGCCTCAGTCCCCACCATTGTTCCTCACCCCATTCCTCCTACCCTTTGCTTCTGAGAGTGTGCTTCCCCATCCTACCTGCCTCACTCTTCCCTGGAGCCTCATGTCTCTCTCTAGGATTGAGCACACAAGAATACTAATTTTATAATAAAGGACTTACATATATTTAGAGTCCCCTCAGCCTTTCTGCTAAGATCAAGGGTAGAATCCCAAAAGAAAGGACCTCACGTCCTTACCACTGTGCACCCATAAGTCTGTGCGTCTCTCCAGCAGCACTCACAATGCCCTTTAAGAGGGCCCTGTGCTCTTCATGTTCCTGTCATACACTATTCCAATATCTCATTGCTGTAGCCCAGGGGACTCCAATACATCATCTTCCCTCTTCTGTCTGAGCAGTCGCCTCTCCAGTTCTTTTTCGGAAACTTTATCATGTCTGACTTTAAGTGTTTTCAACCAAGTCCCCTCAGAACACTCTATCTCTATTAAAATCAATTCCTTTATGTGAGGCTGTATTTTTACTTGCCTTTTGAGGGACAGAGAAAAGAATAATTTCAGAATTCTTGAAATATCTATTTGTTCCTATTGAGAAATGAGTGAAATGTTCTGAGGTTTCAAGCCTACCCATGGCTGATGGAAATGTCGTGAAGTAGCAATGTTTTTCTGCTCCCATATATCCATGAACAGATGTGTTCTACATGCAAATACGAGGTTTAGAAAGAGCTGAAAGAAATCACATTCAACAGGAGTAGGAAAGCCATATTATGATTCCAAAACCTTGCAATTGCCAGTATCGTATGATGAGATAAAACAGTGCAAAGGTTCACTAATACTGCAGTGGATCAATGAGGTAATTGAAATGTTAACAAGATGAACTTAGATTGTAACAAGGTGATCTTAGGGTATAACAAATATGACCTTAGGGTGTTATGTAGTCTTTGTGACTCAGTTTTTCCTATATAAAATAGAAAATACTCCTACTCCTACTACTTGTACCACATAGAATTATTTGAATATTAAATGAAAACTGCATGTAAAATGCTTAGAACTGTGCTCATGTTATGATGATTATCACAGCAATTCCTCTTTATCTGCTGTTTCATTTCTTATGATTTCAAACGCTTGGGTTCATTTAGTTCATAGTTGTACATAGAAAAGTTTGGAAATAAGAAATGTAGGCTTAGATATTTTTTTTTAAAAATCTACTTTTAATAAAGATTCTGGAACACTTTGACCCCCACTTCTACTCCATTGTCCAAAGGGAGGGGGAGAAATGATGGTAAATAGAACAAAAGGATTCGGACCTCTTTAGAAGTAGTTCCTTGAGGCAAATCCAATATTCATTGTCAGGATACCATCAGTCCAGTTCAGTAATGTTAGGACACCAAACACAAATCAGCAGTGGTGGCATGATCTAGCAGAAACCAACAGGCCTCTGGTGAATCAACACTAGTCAGCAGGAGCAACCAGGACCAGCCGTGATGCCAGGAGAAGTTCTCTGCCATGCCTCTCTCAAGGAAGTGAAGATCAGTGAGGACAGGAGACCAGCATTGCAAAGCCAGCTATGCAAACCCCTGTTACTGTTCCTTGAGTCCTATTTATACTCTCTCCAAACATCATGTGTCCTCCTCTGGGTCTTGCCTCAGCAAAACACCATGTGAGTCTGCCTTAGCAAATCACAACCTGAGTCTACATCACATGACATTACCAGAAATTTCCACCTCAAAGAAATTTATGATTTAAAACTATTTACTCTTCTGAGTAGAATGATGAAAACTTGTGTGTCCGTGTGTCCTCTCTCTTCCCAACCCAGGACATAAATAATATGTGTGTAAAGTATATCCTCACTGTATATTATCTGCCTAGGACAGGAATACTCTCTGTGTAAAGTATGTCCTCACTGTACAGTATCTGCCCATTTGTTACTTGGCAGCTGCCTCGGTTATCTCACTGTCACGGCTTGTATTCAATTAACTCTTATTTCACTTAGTAATTGCTCCAAATCATGAGGTCATAAATACTGGAAATTTGGATACAATAATAAGAAACTGTAATTTAATACCTTTATATAAAAGGAAGAAAATTCTGTGCCTAATGAGAAAAGAAAAATATTGTATGCTGAGTAGCATTGGTGAGAATCACTCTTCTGCCTATGAAGACTAATACTGTTTTTGTTGCCATACTTCACACTGCAAGTGTTACTGCCATAGCACAGGAAAAATGCATGGAAAAGACATAGTGTTTGTTGATGCACGTGATAGGGGCATGCATAGACTGGGTTAGATATTATCTTTAGATTGAGACATTTCCTGAGGTCGTGGACTGTAACCTCTGGAGCTGAAAAAAGACTTACTGCCCTGTTTTCTGGACGTCATTTCTGACAACATTTCTTCTTCTTCTTCTTCTTCTTCTTCTTCTTCTTCTTCTTCTTCTTCTTCTTCTTCTTCTTCTTCTTCTTCTTCTTCTTCTTTTCTGAGACAGGGTTTCTCTGTGTAGCCCTGGCTGTCCTAGAACTCACTCTGTAGACCAGGCTGGCCTCGAACTCAGAAATCTGCCTGCCTCTGCCTCCCAACTGCTGGGTTTAAAGGCTTGCGCCACCACTGTCCATCTTCAGACAACATTCTTGATTTTGTTACTTCCTTTTGTCTCTACAAGTAAGCCTGCATCAAATACTACTCATGCATTCTTCCTTGACTTCTTATAGCTCATCTCCTCTTCATTCTTACTCTATGTTTTCTTCTACCTCCATTGTGATACTGGCAAATCCAACAGATGCTTTTAAGCATTTGTACATTTAAATTTCCAGGGACATTCAATGTAAGTGATTGTTTTCTATTTGAGCATTTTTTAAATCTATTACTACATTTCAGGCAGTTTTTTTTTATGTCTTCCTGTAGAAATACTCATTTTTCCTTTTTAAACTTTTCATATACCTGACAGACCCTTGATACATCTCTCAACCCTCATCCGAGAAACTTCTCTGCAGTAGATGGTGACTAACATGGTGACCTACAATTGGCCAAGATGCAGAGACTAGGAAATCATAGAATGCTCAGCCATAAAGATAATATGTACACTGTACCCTGCCATCCAAGGCTCAGGAATCGTTACTGAAAAGGGGACTAAAAAGAGTGTAAGAGCCAGAGATAGTGGATGACTACAAACAAACATTATGCTTTCAAGAAAGCAGCAGGTCACCTGCAAATAGGAATCCAAAGACATTGCAACAACACACACAAACCTGGGAAACTAGAGGCTGGATCAAATTCCAGCATGGAGATAGGATCTAGGCACACAGCCCCACCCTCAGCCATAGAGATATTGGCAATTGTTAGCTGCTGGGAGAGGAAGAGACAGTCTTTTCTAGGAGTGCAGCTCCTGGTAAGTCAACTACTGTCCAGTTGAAGTCCACATTTCCAGGAGTATTTAAGCAGCATAAATTGGTCTTGAAGAGTTAAAAAGGAAGACAAGGAGTTGGGTGGGTGGATCTAGGAAGAATTCAGGAAAGCAAGCAACAATGATAAAAATCTCAACTCTCAAAGAATTAACTCTCAAAGAATAAACATTTAGAATAACTTAGATCTCAACCTACTTCATAAATTCAACATCTTTTCTGTAAGTAATCATACTCACATCTATACCATCAAGTCTTAATCTATGTTCATGGTTTCTATACTACTTTATAGCCAAACTTAGAAAGTACAGTAAAGAATGTGAGTAGAAACCATCTAGGTTTTATGACACATGCTCAGATAATATAAGATTGCAAAATTGACATTAAAATGGTGTGAATCTTAGAATGTGTTCTTTAGTTATGTGTGACATGGCTGCTGAATAGGAAAATCAAAGTCTTATATGGTAACATAAGTTGTTTCTGACAAAGCCTTTTGAAGAAGAAACTTGACTGCCTAGGGCTTCTCTGCCATAGTGTGTGTCTTATCTCATGTGGGTTTGCTGAGCACCAGCAACATGAGTGAATCCTAATGAGCAATAGATAGGAAACTTAGATGTATGAGCTTAGATGTATAATTTGGTAGATATAACTCTTGATTAATTAATCAAATGTGCATGAGTTTTATTTCTTCAGCACTTTAAGTCATTCCTTACTTCTTTGATCTAGGTCTAAGATATTCTTAGGGTATGAGTTAGATAGTAAAAATAATCTAATAACTGATTGGAGATAAAAGGAAACAAGGATAGCATACATTCTGTGTGTCAGAGTAACATGGTAAGAGATGAGCCAAAGAGTTATTGGGTATATTCCATTAATGATAGTAAAAGAGAATTTATCTTGATGTTCTTGAAAGGTGGATCAGAAACTGACTATTCTAGGCTGCTGTGGAGTAGTTGGAGAGAACAATTGAGTAGAGAGAAGGCTTTGAGAGGTGAGAGCCGAAGTCTCATTGTTTTCAAGCACATCAGTGTTGTTCAAATGGTTCTCTGAGTCAAACTGCTGCCATCTCTATCAAATCAGCTAGACCTTCCACTCACCAAAATTCACCTTAAGAATACAGGCCTGGTGATATCCTCTAATAATTCTAGTACAAGGAGACAGAGACATACAGGTCTCTGGAGATTATCAGCCAGAGTGCTTAGCCTGTTGGCCATCTGTAAGCCATTTAGAGAACCTGTCACTAATGTGTTTGGCCCCTGTGGAACCCTACTAGGTTGTCCTCTGGTTTCCACATGTATGTGCTGCTCCCCTCTCCTATATATCTACAGACAGACAGACAGACAGACAGACAGCAGTTTCTAAATAAGTGGAAAATATTATTTCTGAATTTGCTAACCCTAGACATCTCTACATAATGAGATATTTTAGAAATTTAAGAAGTCATAATACTTTTTTTGTGTCAATCTTTTTGAAAATACAAAAAGATGGCATAGGACCATCTTCCTTCTGATGACCAGAGTCATTGATGCAGGGGTGAGCATTATGCCCCTGGGGGTCTACAAAAGGACTTTTGTGATACAGCCCTTATTCCTACATTTTAGAAAACTCAATAATCTGACTCATAACAAGTGTTTGAAATTTATCAATTCCCATCCCACAAATCATTACAGTCATGTTTGTACAGTGATATCACTCACAAAGCAAAGGCTGTGCCCTCTACACACAAGCTCTCAGTTCTGAGTGAACAGAAACCACTGACCTGGTTCCTGCTATTTGAAACCTCTCTGGTAGCCTTTTTTTGTTTTGTTTTGTTTTGCTTTGTTTTGTTTTGTTTTGTTTTGTTTTAAACAAATACATGTTTTTTTTTAGTTTCTTATTTCTTTCTCTTTTTTTAATTGGATACTTTATTTATTTACATTTCAAATGTTATCCTCTTTCCCAATTGCTACCCCCCCTCCCCAGAAATCTCCTATCCCATTCCCCCTCCTCCTGCATCTATGAGGGTGTGCCCCACCCATCCATCCACTCCTGCCTCCCTGCTCATGCATTCCCCTACACTGGGGGATCGAGCCTTCACAAGACCAAGGGCCTCTTCTCCCATTGACATCCAACAAGGCCATCCTCTGCTATAGGTATGACTATAGCAGTGGGTCACTCCATATATACTCCTTGGTTGGTGGTTTAGATGCTGGGAGCTCTGGTTGGTTGACATTGTTGTTCTTCCTATAGGGTTGCAAACCCCTTCAGCTCCTTCAGTCCTTTCTCTAACTCCTCAGTTCAATGGTTGGCTGCAAGCATCCTCCTCTGTATATGTCAGAGAGACAGCTATCAAGTTCCTGTCAGCATGCACTTCTTGGCATCCACAATAGTGTCTGCATTTGGTGACTGTATATGGAATGGATCCAGACAATTTCTTGATATCAGGTACCAAAGTTAAATCAGGAACAGACAAACCATCTAAACAGTCCCATAACCCCTAAAGAAATAGCAGCAGTCATTAAAAGTCTCCCAACCAAAAAGAGCCCAAGACCAGACTGTTTTAGTGCAGAATTCTATCAGACCTTCAAAGAAGACCTAATACCAATTCTCTTCAAACTATTCCACAAAATAGAAACAACAGAAGGAACACTATCCACTTTATTTTCTGGTAATCTTAACTGTCAATTTCATTGCATTTCTGAGTAATTTGTGAGCATGGGGTTCTGAATAACTCTTGCTTTGATCATAACTTTCCTTTCCATTTATTAGCTCTTGGGCACTAGCAGTCACACTATTTTCAGTTAGACTATTCTCAGCCTTTACATGAACCTACTGGGATGATAGATTCCCACTTCCTTTACTCTTTTTTTATTAGATATTTTCTTTATTTATATTTCAAATGATATCTCTTTTCCAGGTTCCCCCTCTGGACAAAATGAAAACAAAAAAACACCTGTTCCCTCCCCAACTCCCAATCTACTCACCAACCCACCCTCTTCTGCTTCCTGGCCCTGGCATTCCCCTACACTGGAGCATAGAACCTTCACAGGACCAAGGGCCTCTCCTCCCATTGATGCCCAACTTGGCCATCCTCTGCTATACATATGCTGCTGGAGCCATGAGTTCCACCATGTGTACTCTTTGGTTGATAGTTTAGTCCCTGAGAGCTCTAAGGGTACTAGTTAGTTCATATTGTTGTTTAGGCTAAGGGGCTGCAAAACCTTCAGCTCCTTGGGTCCTTTCTCTAGCTCCTTCATTGGGGACCCTGTGCTAATCCAATGGATGGCTGTGAGCCTCTACTTCTGTATTAGTTGGACACTGTCAGAGCCTCGCAGGAGACAGCTATATCAGGCTCCTGTCAGCCAGCACTTGCTGGCATCCACAATAGTGTCTGGGTTTGATGATTGAATATAGTAAGGATTCCCAGGTGGAGCAGTCTCTGGATTTTCCTTCTTTCAGTCTCTGCTCCATAGTTTGTCTCTGCAACTCCTTCCATGGGTATTTTGTTCTACCTTCTAAGAAGGTAATGAAGTATTCACACTTTGTTCTTCCTTCTTGAGTTTCATGTGGTTTATGGATTGTATTTTAGGTATTCCGATCGTATGGCCTAATATCCACTTATCAGTGAGTACATACTAGGTGTGTTCTTTTGTGATTGGGTTACCTCACTCAGGATGATACTCTCCAGATCCATCCATTTCCCTAAGAATTTCATAAATTCATTGTTTTTAATAGCTGAGTAGTATTCCATTGTGTAGATTTATCTCATTTTTTTAATCCATTCCTCTGTTGAAGGACATCTGGGTTGTTTCCAGTTTCTGGCTATTATAAGTAAGGCTGCTATGAACATAGTGGAGCATGTATCCTTATAACATGTTGGAGCATCTTCAGGGTATATGCCCAGGAGTGGTATAGCTGGGTCCTCTGATAGTACTATGTCCAATTTCCTGAGGAACCACCAAACTGATTTCCAGAGTGGTTGTACCAGCTTGCTATCCCACCAGCAATGAAGGAGTGTTCCTCTTTCTCCACAACCTCTCCAGCATCTGCTATCACCTGAGTTTTTGATCTTAGCCATTGGAACTGGTGTGAGGTAAAATCTCAGGGTTGTTTTCATTTGCATTTCCCTGATGACTAAGGATGTTGAACATTTCTTTAGGTGCTTCTTAGCCATTTGAGATTCCTCAGTTGGGAATTCTTTGTTTAGCTCTGTACCCCATTTAATAGGATTATTTGATTCTCTGGAGTCTAACTTCTTAATTTCCTTGTATATATTGGATATTAGCCCTTTATTGGATATAGGATTGGTAGAGATCTTTTCCCGATCTGTTGGTTGCCATTTTGTCTTATTGTCAGTGTCCTTTGCCTTACAGAAGCTTTGCAATTTTATGAGGTCCCATTTGTTGATTCTTGACCTTAGAGCATAAGCTATTGGTGTTCTGTTCAGGAAAATTTTCCCCTGTTGCTATGTGCTCGAGGCTCTTCCCCACTTTCTCTTCTATTAGTTTCAGTGTATCTGGTTTTATTTGGGGGTCCTTGATCCACTTGGACTTGAGCTTTGTACAAGGAGATAAGAATGGGTCGATTTGCATTTTTCTACATGCTAACCACCAGTTGAGCCAGCACCATTTGTTGAAAATGCTGTCTTTTTTCCACTGGATAATTTTAGCTCCTTTGTCAAAGATCAAGTGACCATAAGTGTGTGGGTTCATTCCTGGGTCTTCAATTCTATTCCATTGATCTACCTGCCTGTCACTGTACCAATACCATGCAGTTTTTATTACAATTGCTCTATAGTACAGCTTAAGGTAAGGGACGTTGATTCCACCTGAGGTTCTTTTATTCTTGAGAATAGTTTTCACTATCCTAAGTTTAGGGGAACAACGCCCTTCATAATATTCACAGATAATATAAAATACCTTGGTGTGGCTCTAACTAAGCAAGTAAAAGATCTGTATGACAAGAAGTTCAAGTCTCTGAAAAAGGAAATCAAAGATCTCAGAAGATGGAAAGATCTCCCATGCTAATGGATTGCCAGGATTAATATAGTAAAAATGGCCATCTTACCAAAAGTAATCTGTAGATTCAATGCAATCCCTATCAAAATTCCAATTCAATTCTTCAGAGACTTGGAAAGAGCAATTTGCAAATTCATCTGGAATAGCAGTTCCTTTACTCTTGACACAACTGCTTTTGTTGGTACTGATTGCCAAAAAGAATAAAGGGCACTTGCCATGATAATTAGGAGTTAGTCCCTACTCATTTAGGTTTATTGACTCAAAATGGCTTCTCTTAGTGTAAGCTTTGGAACTAATGGATTTCTTTCACCACAAATTCAATGAAGTATCTCTCAGTTCACCCAACCTGGATTGCTAGTACTTTAACAAATGCAGGGAGATATTTGTCCAGGAAGAAAGCAAATCTTTCTTCCTTCTCAAACACCTTTGTATACTCCACTGGAAGAACATGGATGAAGCTACTGGTTGTGAAGAAAGGCAGCAAGGCCAACTACTCACTGCAATGAAGACAGCAGAAGCTCTCAGCCATCCACAGGGCATTAGAAGTCTTGGAAAATTAAATATTCACAGTTTTGTCCAATTTAATCCTTTTCTGTATCATTATTTCATCTGTTCTTGGAATGTTCTTCGGAAACTTCATGTTTGGTCAACTATATCTACACTAAAAAGAGCTAGTCATCCCACAGCCACATCACCTGGGTGAAAAGCAATTTGGCATTCTACCCTATTTGGTTTACTGATTGGTGGAGGAGTTTTTAGTTCTAGGTAGTGGTGGTGATAGAGGCTGGGCAAACTCTTACCTCCTCCTTCTAAAGTTCCAGACAGAAACCAAGGTTCAATTCCACTAAACTTCAGCCTGGGGAACTGAAGTTCATTAGGGCTACTTACAAAATATGAGTGAGGATTTTAGGTAGAAGCTTGGGTGACCCTAAAGCAGACACACTGGGAAGTGTGTACCTGTAAGGATCCTGTTCTTCCTGACCTGATGTCAGATGTAATCAATTGCTGCACACTCCTGCTGGTGAGCTATTCGACATCATGCCTTTCCTGATGTAAGAGGATGCATGAGTTCAATCTGTGAGCCCAAATAAATTCTTCCTCTCATAAATTACATAGATTGGAAGTTGGTCATACCTATGAACAAAGTAACATACTCCCTGTGTTTCTTGACTGTTTTCTTTGTTTTCTAAGCTTCTTTGGGCATGCAAGGGTCTCTGTTATGTAAAATAGAGAGATAGGGAACTCAAGTGCCATTAGAATATTTCCTCAATAATTGAAGGATGTGCATTCCCCAACAGTGGTATGGTCACAAAAGTCAAACATTAACATTTCCTGAAAGTGTTTAGTTCTAAAACACACCCTTTCTTTTAGCAAGCTTTATACACACACACACACACACACACACACACACTAAGTTTCATAATGAGAAGAATGCATATGACAGAGAGTTAAATTGCATAAGAATCTTCTCTATTTCCCAAAAGTTACTGCAAATTTTAGGTAAGGTTTGTTATAATCAAGTTTAGTCCACTATAAAATGAGGTAATCACTTTGTTATCCCCTTCAAGTTTCACTATAAAACTGACAGTCTGGGCAAATAAGAATTTTACTGACTGTCTGATATAAGTCAGCAGAATGATTGAGCAAGAGACATTTGCCACTTGTCAATATTCGTTCATTCACAAACACAAAGACATATTCTAACTTGTAAGGAAATAATGTGGGTGGATGTACACATTGACATGGGACATCTTGTTCACATAAAAAATGAGTAAGCCAAAATAGATGAATTAATATATTTGAACAGATGTGTCAGTGTTACTCTTTGAGAAAGGGTGATGTAAATCCTCCTACAAAATTTCTTCAGCCAAGTTATTTTAGCATACTGTAGAAGAGATATTATGTTAAAACAACACAGATATAAAAGCAGGATGCCTTTATGTAATCTTGGCAATGCCTTTAATCTTGAACCTCATTACCATAGACTTGATGTACAAAGATCTCAAACTAAGTTCTGCTCATGAGGGTAGAAATCTGAGCTGTCTTCTCCATGATTTTTACCAGTTCTCAACACGATACCACTAGAAACATAATAGATATACTACACGTAGATGATCAATGCTGAAGTTAACAAATTTTGTTGTTATCCTAAACACAGCTTATTTTAACTACTCTCCCATGGAAGCATTGTGCTTTTGTGAACATGGACTCTAATTTTGACTTTATTCTCCCATTGCTTCAAGACCCTTGCCGTTAACCCTTTCTATGGGATTTTCAAACCATTTATTTATAGTGTCTTCCCCAGATGTTAGATCCTGTATAATACACTCACTCCATCACATTGAATAAATTATCTATGATTGAGATGTCTCAGTTGATTGAGTACTACCCCTACTTTTCATCCTTGCCTCTTGTGTCTAATGAACACAATTCAGATTAATTGGTTGTGATGGAAACTATTTAGTATTGGAGAATGTTGTGGTACTGAATATCACTTTGATAATGTTTGGCATGGCAAGGACAGTTCTTTCTCTTGTATCATCTTTTCTTAATAGCGTGCTGTTGATTCCCCAGCTGATATCAGGGGTAGGTGTCTCAATTATAAGCAGCAAAATGCAGAACAAGGATAATGAGTGCAAATTAGACGAAATGTATTTTAATTTGTCACAAAGGCTTATTAAATTACCCAAAGCATAGAAATACAGACTGAATGAGCATCTGTTAGAGTCACTGTGAAACAGATCCTTATACCATGTAAAGGCTTATGTATAAGGGATCAATGGAAAATAGTTCTTCTTAAATCCCCATTGATATGGGATATCTTCCCTCATTCAGCCATAATGTGAAGGCCTGATACTCTAAAGGCAGCACAACTAACAGTTTTATTTTTTTAAAAAGATTTGTTTTACTTCTACAGTTTTGTGCATATATGTGTATGGATGTGTGAGACTGTTCACAGGGGAGGGTAGGTCCACATGGAGTCCAGATAATAGTGTCTGTGGGCTTAAATTTGTCAAAATATACTTTATTTAGGGTTCTTAAATGCTTCAATCTTCCTTCTAGCTCCATGAACCAGAGATAGGGGAGAAAAAAGTTAATAGGAAAAGAGGATTGTGGACCTGTTTAGAAGTAGTTCTTTAGTGTGATTCCACTCTTCATTGTCAGGATACCAGCAGTCCAGTCTAATAACATACATCAAACATGAATCAGTAGTAGTAGCTTGCAGAAACTTCAAGGCTGCTCTGAATTGCCACAAGTCAGAATAAAAGGCCAGAATCAGCTGGAATACCATGAGAAGTTTTTTGGCTTGTTTAGCTCTACAAAGTCAAGACAAAGACCAGGAGAGACCAGCAAAGTGTGGCACAGCGTTGCAATTCAAGAGTAACCTTTCACTGCTTGTGGGGATTCATTTATATTCTTTCTAAACATCACATACCCTCTCAAGTGTCTGTTTTCAACAAAATATCACATGTCCTCTCACAAAACAGCTTCCAGAAAACTTCACATGACATAATTGTGTTATTAAAGAAACAAGAAACTTCCACTTCAGGTGTTAGATCCGTTGAAGTTGGAATTACAGACAAGTGTTAACCATACAATGTGGATTCTGGGAACTAACTAGGGTTCCCATGGGCTCTTGGCCACTGAGATATTCCCTCCAGATTCCTGAGATTTTACTTTTATGTTTTAAAACTCATATTTTATGTAATTAAATATAGGTTTTCCATTTACAAGGTACTGATGTACATTTCCATTTACTTAAGTAAATATATATCAAAATATTTTATGTATTTCATGTACCCCATAGAAATGTAATTAATAGTAATGTCTGAGTCCTGTGGCACCCATATACTGTGTCTAGTTGATACTCTTCCAAATACCTCACTATAACTCCTCCTTAGCTGTCAGGGTTCTCTTAAAGAGAAAATGATGTGGATACAAGGTAAAGGACATTTAAATTATGCTCAGAACATGGCTAGAAAGAGTCACAGTCAGCAATGACATTTAGGCAGCTGTGATGGCTAGATTTAGAGTTTGGACTTTTGTGCAGTGCTGACACAGGTGTATCACCCTAAATGAACCCACACTACCAACTTTCTCTTCAGCGATAACCCCTGCAAATCTCAGTCTCTGTAGATAGTGCCTTCAGCGATGCTGCTCACTTCATTTCTCAACCCCCTGCACCTTAACAAACAGAGCTTGCTACCTTCTAAGCATGCAATCCAGGGAACTTTCATCTTGGACCAGGATAGAAACTAACTTGCTTTTCTCTTAACTGCACCAATTTGTTAATATCTTTCCTTCTCAGAGCTGCAGTGTTTTCACTGGAAAATGGCAGTAAACATTCCTGCCTCGAGGAAGGTGTATAGGCTTTCCTAAAACACAGAACATGTTGAATGCTATACTTTCAGCTGGGCTTGGTATTGCATAGCTGTCACTCAACATCCAAGAGGATGAAGCAGGAAGATTTCGAGTTTAAGGACAGCCTGGGTTATATACTGACACTCTCACCTGAAAGACAAATAGAAAAAGGTACTCATTTTCATGAAGTTTTGATGTAATGTCTTGAGAAGTTCTTCCAGGCAGGAATGGATGGATCCTATTACTTGAACCTGTCATCTACTCTGAGAAGTGTCCTCCAAACTGAGATGAGTTACTGAGAGAATGATTGTTAGCATTATAAATTTATAATAGAAATTATAGCATTTGCCATATGTTCAAAATATTCAAACTTCAGGGACTCAGAGCAATTGTAAACATGAACCCAACAGGAGACGCCCTAGGCTGGGTTTGCTCTTGGCTGCCTCTCTCTTCTTTCAGCCTTTTCTTCTCCTCCACATGTTTCTGAATGTTCCAATTCTTTGAGATCTTGGCTGGCATTTGGCGTGATGCCCTGATTTGTAATTATATTAAACTGATCGGCCTTCAAAATACCCTATGCCACATTCTCAAAAGAGACTCTGTAACTACTTTAATAACCTGATAAATGTCAAAAATTTAACAGATTTCTCCTATTGAGCTGAACTGAATAAGGCATTCATGGGAGACCTGACGTTGAAGTCATCATTTCCTAATGGCACCTGGCACAATTAGAACTTTCAGAACTTTCCCTGGAGATAGAAATGGATAGTTCATAATTTACTTAACAGACATTTGTAGGTCTTACAGTCTAGGTTAGATATTGATTAATTGTCAACACTTAGAAATATGAAGTTATAAAGTTCCAGCCATTTGACTTCAGTTCAAATGTCAGGATACTGACTTGTAGTAATTCTGGGTCCTTGGTGGCAGCAACAACAGTGGCTAAGAAGTAGTTGGCTCCTTCAAAAAACCGGCTGTGACTAGTGGATTAGGGGCCTCACCCCCAGCCTCCATTCATCTATTTATGTCATCTTTCTGGACTTCATAGGACATGGACTTATGAGTCTTGTTGAATTCACATAGCCAATGCCAGTAATCTCTTCTCACCACCAGTTAGTCATGGGCAAAGTCATAAACAGATGTTTTAAGGAGAACATATGTTGTCGATCTGTTTCTCTTGTGTCATTAACTGTTTTGCCAGCATTTTAAACAATTGAATCATGTGTCACAACCCATAAGCAGGGCATCCGTTTCTAAGGAGAGAAGCTAGAATTTTGTTCAACTATTTATTTTCAAATGCGAGATGAAAGCTGCTTTGAGGTTTGATTTGCAACCCAAGGCAAACTGTTGCCAACTCAGTAAATGAGGATTCTAAGCACATTCCAAATGCTGTGCCGGACATATCTCTGTGATGTCAAAATAATAGAAAGGGTATCTCCAGCAACATTAATTTACAGAGAGTGAAAGGCCTCCCATGAAATTTCTCTATGAGTGACATATTAGCTGGAAGGGGGAGGGACCCTGGAGAGGTGAGCACTTTACCACCTTTAGAGTTTTCTAAAGGCTTGAACCCTTCCCTCTTGATTATTTAATGCTGAAGGTGAAGAATGTCTACATGAACACATTCATGAAATAAAATGGAGTCATTAATAGCAGGGGACAATTTAACAGAAAGACTATAACTTGTTTCAGAGCTACCTCTTCCTTCCCCTTCTGAGTTCTAGTGTCTTTCTCCTGTTATGCCAAAGGGTTAAATAGAGATGCAAGAGAAAGTGCCCCAAGAATCGTCTAAGTAAACATGTACAAAACTGTCACAATCAGCACAGAAGAAGATAGTGGGGCAGAGCCCTTATGTCATTTTAGCAATAGCAATGTAATTAGGAAGGCAAAAATGGATAACAGTAACTGTGAGGAGACCCATGGAAAGGGTGACTGTGTAACATGAGGAAAATTATTTTTTCTTCTTGACAAACTCACAGACAAAATACATGGTAAGATGACACTCTGTGTCATTCCACCTGCCGGAGCTCAGCATCTCCACACAGTCCTCATGGCCATAGGGGTCACTGGGCTCTCCCTCCTTCCAATTGCTGTAGTTCTGCAGTGGAGTGTTATCTGTGAACACATATTGCCCCTCTTTCTCAAGGTCATTCACCCCAATGAACACTCTGAAGAAGCCACTCTTGGCAACATAGTCAGCAAGAAGAGTGTTAACGACTTCATCCTTGGGCATGGCTAGCATCCCTCCCCGGATCCTGCAGTGGGTCAGAGATTCCCTGTAGTTCTTCTCTTCCTGCACAATGTAGTAGAATTTCTCTTCAGTTTCCCGGATCCCTGCTATAACTGCAAGGAGGAGAGGAAGAATAGCATAATGTGTCTCAATACAAGCAGAAGCAAATTCCTATATAATATTGTCACATTTCAACGTACTCAGAGCATTCAAGAGCTCTTTTGTAAGGTTATAATGAGGTAGTTACTAATTTAATTTCTTCCGTGCCTTTCTGTTTATTGGGTACGAAATGAAAGTTTACTATTGTTCTCTCTTGCCTTCCTCCTTACCTTCCCACATACTTGTCTCATAGCATCCCTGGTAACAAAAGCCCAGTTAACATGAGCTGCTACTTGGAGCATCTCACCACTTTTGAATTAGGCATTTTTCTTTACCACCCACACCTTTCATGCCTGGGAAGATGCTGATGGTCTTTACATCTCAGAGGTAATGAGCTTTTCCATATGTAGCTTTCCAATGCCCCTGGTGGACATGGGGTTTTCTATGCACTCATCGTCCTTTCCTATCTCCGTTCAATACCACCTAGCATAGTCTACTCTGCTTGCTTGTGTCTATCTTCCATTGAAGTGTAAATGTCTTGAGGTTAGTCTGACGCTCTTCAACCTAATGTGTAGAAGACCCTAAGAAATGCCAAACTCTTATTACAAGCAAATTCAATAGACAATATGGGAATAATAAAGATTTTCTTGTCTACTTGAGGACTTTTTAGAATATGGATATACAAAAGAATTGAGATTATCACACAGTTATAGGGGAGACTTCGCTACTGAGTTTTCAGGATACAACTAGATATTGAAAATGACTTCCAATTCATAATACTGTCTTTGTGATTTGTATTCATTTTGGGGTCTTTAATTTCACTAAGAAATCTGTAACTGCTGAAATACTATAATTTTTGGTTGTGATGTGTTCGTGACAGCCTGAACTGTCTACATCTACATGTAGTCATGTAAGATGTAGAATTTTATCTTTAAATTCATTTTTGTTTATGACTATGTGTGTATGTCTCTCTCTGAATAGGGAATGTTATATGAGGTGCCCAGGGAAATCAGAAGATGGTGTCAGATTTTTCTGGACGTGGAGTTGCAGGTAGTTGTGAACTGCCTGACATGAGTGGTCAGAATTGAACCGGGTTCCTCTGAAAGAACAGTACAAGCTCTTAACCTCTAAGCCATCTCTCCAGACACAAGATACAGAATCTTATTATGACTTTCAACTAGAAGTTATAACCAATTAAGTTGCTTAGGTAAGCTTTGATATTTCCTATATCTCTGCCATTACATTGTGACTCTGAGCAATCAATGGTATCTGTTTGCTTCTACTTATGTGCTAAACATACGTCTGTATTACACTAAGTGAAAGTTCAGTGAGATGAAATTGACCATAGTTACTGCATCAATTTTGTCTTCAATAAAACTCTCTCAGCAAAGCCCTTTCCAAGTTGAAGACTTTGGTAATCACTAGTGTGGGAAAATGGACAAGAGGCAAAAAAATGATCAAACTGAAAAATTTATAGGAACATAAGACTTGTACTGAATGATTATTGGGAAGGGGGTCAGAAAACTACTCTGCTCTCTGTATCCTTGAACACAGCATTCTTCATGTTCAGGTGGCTCACAGCACATGGAACATAATACTGAAAAGCACCAAATGCTCTATTGTTAGTAGTTATGTACTATCCAGAGCACTCAAGTAAGTAGCCCTTGCTACTAGGATAGTATCAGAGATTCTGTTTCAATATGTTGTCCATTCTTCTTTGGGCATGGCTTGCTCAGCTCTCCTCTTTTCTCCTTCTATTTGATGGACCAGCCTCACACCATTTTAAGATTAAAAGTCACCTTGTTATGAGGTCAAAGTAAGTTCATTCCTGTTTCTGAAAAACTTGGGTTTGACCAGATCTTGACCTGTTTTATGGAATTTGGCATGTTCCACATGCCTTCTACCCTGATAAGATAAGATGTTCTGAAAAATAATTTTGAAATGTTCTGCTAAGTTCCTACATAACCAAAAAATCTTGGAAACCCCCTAGGCCTGTAGTATTTTGGGCTATATAAGCCCAACTTTTTCCTTTGTTTGATGCTATTTTCTCAAACTCCAGTTTAGGGAGATAGCCTTGTGTGACAGAAAATAAAACTTGCTTAATTTGACCAAAGAACTTGAATAATGATCTTTACTCCCATTTAGTGGGATTAACACCTACTTTTAGCAAAGTGGTGTCCTACTGAAACACTACACACATAGGATTGAATCTATGGAGTAAAATTAAAAATATTGGAATCTAAGAGGATACTCAATCTTTTGGGAGCTTTTTGAACTATGATACTTTGCTTGACCCAAGGAATTTCTTGCTAAGGAATATAGTGATAAAAGACCAGATTAATATAGATGAAACAACAAAGCACTATGTTTACCATTCTTGATGAATTTCATTGATGTCTTAAGACGAGCAACACTAATATCCAGTTGTCCAACCACTTTCCGATACCTGCCACAGTCACAGATGGTACCTTGTAAAGAAGGACAAAACTGTCAGTTCATGTTGAAACACACCATGACCTGTTGGAGAGGACCATTTCTCTATTCTTAGTGTTTTCTATCATTTTCTAGCTTGGTTACATATCGCTATGAATTGCTGTATGTTTAAACAAGGGTTCCAATTTATTATTTTCTCTTAATAAGTTCAAAAAGTGTCTCTTAGAAATGTTTGGAAAAGGGATGGGGTACTAGAGAAATAGGTAAGAGCACTAACTATTCTTCCAGAGGACCCAGGTTCAAATACTAGCATCCACATGGCAGCTCCCAACCGTCTGTAACTCCAAAATCTGACACTATCACACAAACGTATATGGAGGCAAAACACCAAATGCACATAAAAATAACAATATATAAATAAAACAATGAGTGGTTTGAGTAAGTTTTTAAAAACAGCTCTAGGTTGCTGTATCTACAGTCATGAATATGACCAGGCTACAGGAGAGGCTTGCCTCTGTCCTCCGTTGTGGTAAAAAGAAGATCTGGTCGGACCCCAATGAGACCAATGAAACTGCCAATGCCAACTCCCGTCAGCAGATCAGGAAGCTGATCAAAGATGGGCTGATTATCCGGAAGCCTGTTACTGTCCATTCCGGGTCTCATTGCTGGAAAAACACCTTGGCCTGACAGAAGAGCAGGCATATGGGCATAGGGAAGAAGAAGGGTACTACTAATGCTCAGATGCCGGAGAAGGTGACCTGGATGAGAAGGATGAGGATCCTGCTCCGGCTTCTCAGGAGATACCGGGAATCTAAGAAGATTGACCACCGTATGTACCACAGCCTGTACCTGAAGGTCAAAGGGGATGTGTCCAAAAACAAGCGTATTTTCATGGAGCACATCCACAAGCTGAAGGCTGACAAGGCCTGAAGAAGCTGCTGGCTGACCAGGCTGAGGCTCGCAGGTCTAAGACCAAGGAAGCACGAAAAGCGCCGGGAGGAGCCTCTCTAGGCCAAGAAGGAAGAGCATCAAGAGTCTTTTCAAGGAGGAAGAGACCAAGAAATAACGCTTCATTCGTGTCTGTACATAGTGGCCTTGCTGTGGCTTCACATGGATCAGTCATTAAAATGAAACAAGCCTTTGTCTGTTAAAAAATAAAATCAAATAAGAACAACTCTAAATGAGGGTTTTATAAGGAATGAAAGAGGTGAACCGCTACACAGAGATGGTGAGCCGTTTGGCATTTTGTTCAATATGAAATGGTCTGCTCAATTTCAGGAGAAATTTCTTACAGCTTCCTTAAAATGTATTAGCAGCCAGGCCTCTCTTGTGTTACTGCATTATTCACGAGCTCACACGAGCTCACACAGCCCTCCCAAGGTACAGGAAATTTTCATGACTCAATCACGTGTTAACTCTGATTATCTATGTACAGTATAGCTGTCTAGTTTCAAAGCCTATGTTTAAATACTGTGAATAGATGCAGTTTAGCCTTTAAAAGGCGGCTGTCCACTTTACTGGGTAAGCATTATTGTGATTTTTTGTGCTGCTTGCTTTGCTCACCCAGTTTTCTACCTGCCATGTGTTGTAGTGAGCAGAAGTAGAATCAAAGAAAGTGATGGTAAATTCACACAACTCTCTTGTATTTCTGTTTAATGGTTGCTGCATACAGTTTTCTAGTTCTTTATTGCTTGAAAGTATGAAAAGTTAAACTGATTGTATTAGGCAAATGGAAAAATACCCAATGCTTTAATTAATCCATGGACACAGATAAACAGAGGGAATATTTGGCTATTTGGTAACAAGTCTTCACTAAGCATTGTGAATAGAAACAATGGGAATTTCCTCTAAATAACCTAGTTTCCTTCTTCATATCAAACATTGCAAGCTGAGTTCTCTGAGGACTCCTCCAGCTCATGTAGGGTGGGCTTCATAGCCTTAAAAGATCAGCACTGGAGGCCAATCTCAGGCCAGCATTTGGCTCAGATGCTCTGGACTCAAGGCATAGCTGCTGATGCAGTTTCTGGGGTGGACGTTTCTCTTGGTTCCAGACACTGAGCTCTAGTCCCTGATATGCTGGGCTTGCTTCTCCTCATGAGCACATCAGGGATGGAATGTGCCCTTATTCCTTTCCCCAGGGCTTGGAAAGTCACCAGTGTGCAGATAGGAAATTTCTCTCTCTATGTCCTCTAGTCCATGGGAATAAGGTTGAAGGCCTGGAAAGGGTTTATGGGTTTGTTTGTTTTGTTTTGTTTTGTTTTGTTTTGTTTGTTTTACATGTAGTTTTGAGCTGGATACATTTGGAGTAGTGTCAGAAAACAACAAAAACAAAATGAGCATGTTGTTCATACCTGCCTTGCCTTTTTCTCCAGGAATCCCAAGCAGACCCTTTTCCCCTTTATCACCTAAATAGAAACAGAAAAAAAAAAAAACACCCACAGTAACTATATAGCAGTGAGTTATTTCAAGCTGATATCATCTTACACCTCTAAAAGCAAAGGAAATTGCCTCCGAATTTTATTTTCATCATTTCCAACTAGTAGCCCTTGGCGTTTTACCACTGATTTGCTTTGGGTTGTTCATAAGCATAAATAATCAGGTGAGCCACGATTTATTTAGATTGATCATTGAAATTCCTGCAGGATATAGAAAGAACATTAGAATTTGTGGCACTTACCTTGCTGATAATATGGCCTTCACCTTAGTAACAATGCCAATACAATGGGCAGCATGATTTTAATTTTAAAAATACAATTGCTTTGCAAATCTGTATCCACTAATTAACACACTGAGTTGCCTATAGTTACTATCTTCCAGGTCATTCTGTGTGGCTTTGACCTTGGTAAACAGAACAAAACAAAAACAAAAACAAAAACACAGGGTTTTTTTTTCCCCAAATGATTTCAAGAAATATTTGCTATTTGTTTTGTATAAGACTAACAGCTAGGTTCTTGGAGAAAATACAGAAGGACAAGATTCAATATCTGACTTCAAGGCATTTACAATTTTTAGGAAGGAAGTAACACATGCAAATATCTGTTCTTCAGAGTCATATCACATTAGACTTAAATGTCAACCTTGGTAATTTTTCTTTCTGTTCTTTATATGGGGTCATTGTATTACTTAGCCAGAAGCCTCCAAAAAATAATTTTCAAAGAAGCAGGGCTTCTGAAAAAGGGAGAAAGAAATAAAAAAAAATATTGGCTCTATTTTAAAACTTCAAAATAACTCCTGAAGCCCACATCAGACACAATAATTGAAAGGAAAGATTTTTGATTTCCAGGAGAACATGTTTGGCTGAGACTCTTGGGGATCAAAAGAGAAGACACTGAGCAGGGTGAAATACGGTTTCATGCATTAAAGGTGATCTGTCAATATAAGAAAACATTGCCAAGGATAAACACAGGCTGGAGGTCACCCAGTTTGAAGGAGTAGGAGGCAGTCCTACCTGAATAAGAACTAAGGGA
The DNA here is from genome assembly GCA_019843815.1 of Montemys delectorum. Classification (NCBI taxonomy): domain Eukaryota; kingdom Metazoa; phylum Chordata; class Mammalia; order Rodentia; family Muridae; genus Montemys; species Montemys delectorum. Next base: position 12,317 of record JADRCD010188839.1, on the reverse strand, counting down.
AGGCAGGAAGTTGGGCATATGATCCAATAGGCTCTGTGTGATGTCTTCTCTCACAAGGTCACTGTAAAGCCTGCAGGTTCCTTCTGTCATCTGCTCTGAGGGTGTCATTCTCCTGACACCTTCTGTCTTAGACAACTGCTGTCTGCTCAGTTCTTCTCATTAAGATTCTTATATGTTGAAGAGAGTATTTTGAGTGGGATACCATGGATTTCCCATGCCTTTCTAAGCTGATCTGTATGAACACTTTCTTTACAGTGATGTCATCCATGTAGGTGCTTGAATAACAGAAGGAAAGAGGCCCTTGACCTTGAGGGTGCTGTGTAGGTGTGAAGGTAGAAGTCTCAGAACTTGCCTGTGGACAATGCTGAACTCAATAATCACAAAACATGGTAAGTCTGGGAGAGACACTTCTAACAAACATAATACCTAAGAGGGAGTCAGAAGAGATAGGACACTAGTAGGAAAGATGGAGTAATTTCCAATTAAGCCAGACAACCAAGCAGCAGCAGTAGATAGAAGGGTACAGACATCATACAGGTGGTGAGAAAAACAAACAAACAAACAAACAAACAAACAAACACATGAGAACATGTCCAGTCCCTTGCTGAGGAAGATTGCTCACATCTTAGTTGTTTCTTAAAGATTCTTCATTCCTTCATATGTAAATTAGAGAAGACTGTGAGAATGAGTTAATAGAAGAAAGGACACATTTTTTTTTTTTTTTTTACTAAATATAAATAAATTGCCAACCATTCTACATGCTTCACTTCAATTATCAGATTATATACCATGAGGTGGGCAATCTGATGCCTTCATTTTACAACTGAAGGAATTTGGGTTCATGTAGGCGAATAACATGCTCAACAGTTTGAATGTCAGGGTTGGTATTGAAACTCAACCATCTCTGACTTTCTACTTCAGAATGCCTCACAGATGATCTAATGAAGTCAAATAAAGTGAAAATGTTATCCAAGTGAAATAAGCCAGATAAAAACAGACAAAACTCCCATGATCTTACTCATATATGGAAGTGGAAAAAATCAGTCTTGTAGATGCAGACAGTAGGACAACAGTTAGCAGATACTAGAAAGGATCAGGAGAAGTTGGAAATGATAAATATTCTGGATAAGTCTTATAAGCCACATAAAATAAATATAGATAACAAAAATCTTCTCACTGACTTTTGATTTCTATAGTTGTAGTTCCCTGTGATCAAGCATAATCAAAAATTATTAAATGGAAACTTCAGAAGTCAGCAATTGATGTGTAAAAATTCTCATCATATTCAGAGTAGCATAAAAGCATTATGTCCACTCTGTATATTACCCATCTATCCATTAGTTAATTGTTATTTCACCTATCATATGGATTGCCACATTAAAGTGTTTTACAATAACACATAAATACAATCATAAGCATTGGAGAGACCAGGAATTCAAGGCCCATACCTAAACATAATAAAAGCAATGTACAGCAAACCAACAGCCAATATCAAACTAAATGGAGAGATACTTGAACGAATCTCACTAAAATCAGGGACAAGACAAGGCTGCCCACACTCTCAATCTATTTAATACAGTACTCTAACTTCTAGCTAGAGCAATAAGACAACAAAAGGAGAGCAAGGGGATAAATATTGGGAAAGAAGAAGTCAAGGTATCACTATTTGAGGTTGATATGATAATATAAATAAGCAACCCCAAAGATTCTACCAGAGAACTTCTACAACTGATAAACAACTTCAGCAAATTGGCTGGATATAAAATTAACTCAAACAAATTAGTATCCTTCCTTTATACAAATGATAAATGGGCTGAGGGAAAAAAATGGGAAACAATACCCTTCACGGTAGTCACAAATAATATAAAATATCTTGATGTAACTCTAACCAAACAAGTGAAAGATCTGTATGACAAGAACTTCAAATCTCTCAAGAAAGAAATCAAAGACCTCAGAAAATGGAGAGATCTCCCATGCTCATGGATTGGTAGGATTAATATAGTAAAAATTGCCATCCTACCTAAAGGAACCTACAGATTCAATGTAATCCCCCCAAATTCCAACACAATTCTTCACAGATGCGGAAAGAGCAATTCTCAATTTTATATGGAAAAATAAAAAACCTAGGATAGCGAAAACAATTCTTTTTTTGCCATGGATTTATTTTTTTATTAGATATTTTTTTATTTACATGTAAATTTTTCCTTTCCCAGGTTCCCCTCCAAAAAACAAACAAACAAAAACAACAAGAACAAACCCCCTTTGCCTCCCCCTCCCCATGCCTGCCACCCCACCCTCTCCCACAATCAGTCCCACCCTGTATAGTCCTTGATTGGTGGTCGGATCCCTGGGAGCTCTGAGGGTACTAGTTAGTAATTGTTGTTCGTCCTAAGGGGCTGCAAACCCTTCAGCTCCATAGAACCTTTCTCTAACTCCTTCACTGGGGACCATGTACTCAGTTCAATGAATGGCTGTGAGCCTCTACATTTGTATTAGTCAAGTATTGTCAGAGCCTCTCAGGAGATAGCTATATGCTTGTCCTTCCTTCAGTCTCTGCTCCATAGTTAATCTCTGCCACTCCTTCTGTGGGTATTTGATTCCCCTTTTTAAGAAGGAATGAAATGTCCACCTTTTGGTCGTCCTTCTTCTTAAGTTTCTTGTGGCTTGTGGGTCGTTCTTCCTGTATGTGAAAACAATTCTTATAATTTTGGTTGTGAGCCTAGTCTTTAATAGCTGAGCCATCTCTCTAGCCCGTGAAAACAATTCTTAACAATAAAAGAACTTCTGGGGAAATCATCATCCCTGACCTTAAGATGTACTACAGAGCAATAATAATAAAAATTGCATAATAGTGGTGCAGAGACAGACAGACAAGTTGATCAGTGGAATAGAATTAAAGACCCAGAAATAAATGCACACTCTTATGGACACTTGATCTTTGACAAAGAAGCCAAAAATATACAATGGTAAAAAGAAACTATCTTCAATAAATAGTGCTGGTCTAACAGACAGTCTATCTGTAGAAAAATGAAAATAGATCCATATTTATCACCTTGCACAAAGCTCAAGTCCAAGTGGATCAAGAACTTCAACATAAAATGACCCATGACATGTATGATCCAAATGGACATGCATAGTACATATTCACTAATAAGTGGATATCAGCCAAAAAGTACACAAAACCCAGGATACAAACCACAGACCTTACAAAGTTTAACAAGCAGAAATAGGATGCTTCAATTCTACTAAGAAGGGGGAAGAAAGTAATCAGGGGAGACAGAGAGAGAGAGAGTCCCAGGTGGAAGAAGGGGGGGAAGGGGAGAAGGGGATCAGGTATGGAGGGAGGGCAAGAAAGAAGCCCAGAGGACCAGCAGAATGAATGGAAATATATGGGAGGTGGGTGGGAGTTAGGGAGACCGTCTTGAATGTACCAGAGACCTGGCAGGTGAGAGACTCTCAGGACTCAATGGGAGTGACCTTAGATGAAATGCCAACAGTGGGGAGCTCGAAGAGACCACCTCGAGTAGATAGATAGGGCCTCAAGTGGAGGGATGGGGTTGCCATCCCACAGTCAAATTTTCTGACCCAGAATTATTCTTGTCTAAAAGAACTGCAGGGACCAAAGTGGAGAAGAGAATGAGGGAAAGGCAGTCCTATGACTGGCCCAACTTGGTATACATCTCATGTGGATGCACCAAGGCTTGACAGTATTACGAATGCTACAGTATACTTATAGACAGGAACCTAGCATGGCTGTCCTCTGAGAGGCCCAACCAGCAGCTGACTGAGACAGACACAGATACTTACACCCAACCATTGGACAGAATTCATGGACCCCCATGGTTGAATTAGGGGAAGGATGGAAGAAATTGAAGGGGAGGGTGACCCCATAGGAAGACCAGCAGTCTCAACTAATCTAGACCCCTGGGAGACACTAGACACAGAGCCATCAACCAGGCAGCATACTGGAGCTTATCAGAGGCCCCAGACATGTATATAACAGAGGACTGATTCATCTGGCCTCACTGGGAGAAGACATATTTAATCCTGGAGAGACTTGAGGCCCAAGGGAGGGCAGAAGTCTGGAGTGGGGAAAATCCTCTGGGATATGGAGGGGATAAGGAATGGGATGAGGAACTTGGGAGTGTGGCAATGACTGCATTGTAAAAAAAAAAAAAAAAAAAAAAAACAAAAAAAACAAAGAATGTATGAACTGGGAACAAATTCATGCTGAAAAAAGTCTCTGGATCATTATCTGCAGCTTTGGAATCCATTGCAAATCAGGAATAAGAAAGGTCCATATTTGCTTTGGAAGAAGGATTGGCTTTTAAGGAAATAAAAACACACAAGAGAACAAGGATATTGACATTATGATGTACTAACATTTCAAAATAAACCAAAAGCCTGGTAGGTGGTCAGAACAGGAAAAGACCCTTGTGAATCACAGCAGAAAAGGCTATAAGGCAGCACGATCATGGTCTGAATTTTTGGGGGACATGGTTTCTTGAATTGATATGTGGCTTCTTCTATTCTGAGAAGCTGTAATCTCTATGGACATGAAGTCCTTTGCGTTTGTGACAAATTGGAAGACACAGTCATGAAAGTAAATGTCCATGTGTGTGAATTGTGTGTCTGGTGCTTTGTAAATAGGTTGCTGAATTTTCTTGTCTGTATTTTTCCATCTTAAATGGAAACAATGATACCTAAAATGATAAGTCATTAGGGGAGTAAATGAAGTAATCCCATCTTTTAATGGAATTCTCACTGGCAGCTCTATTCAAAGGATGCTGAGCCAACCTGAGCTCAGAGTAAAGTACTCAAACTGCATCCTTTTCTTGCTTACTGAATATTTGGGCTTGGCATATCTGTCTTTCCTAATTATGATTTCAAGTCACCCGCAAAACCTTATTTGGACCTGTGAGTGGGAATATGCCTACAACAAGTGTCTTAAGCAAAGAATTAGAGGTCACTTTCAGGGGAACAAAAGAAATCAGAATGCTTTCAGTGTGAAAAAGATTATTGGCCTTAAGTGAAAACATTTACTTTGCTATGAGATTGAATTTACCTATACTAAATCATTCTTATTCCTTATTCTTAAAATGAAATATTGACATCTGGAAAGCTACCTTAACCATGCAAGTGACAGCATTAAGGTCAGCCTAGAGAGAAAGTCGAGATTAATCCAAGCCAGTGAAAACTTAGGAGGGCCATGGCCAAACAAAGACAATAAATTTCCAAGTACTGATTAAAAATGAAGTTAATCCACGTAAGCCAAAATACTGCATCTCCATTTTTCTTAAGACATGCTCATAATTTTTTATGACATATCTCTAGAGGGGAAGGAAATCTTGACAGCCAATCCTAGAACTTGTAGTGTAGAAAAGTGGTTCTTAAAAGAAAAGAGTGAAAATTCAGGTTACCTTGTAGGAAATGGTACATTTTATCAGTCAGTTTTTAATTAGACCTATGAATACATATGTATGGATAAATGTGTGTCTTTCTGTGTATGAAACACAGAGCTTGTTCTAGGCAAGCTTGCTAACATTCAGCTATATCCACAGCCAAGTTTTTGGCATTCTTAATACAAAAAAAATTTTTAGAGCATTTTTACTGTGTTATAGGCATAAAGGTGAAATTATAGTCCTCAGATAGTTTATATGTGAACATGCACATGCACATGTACACACACACACACACACACACACACACACACACACACACACATTTTGTGGGCGTATGCTTACAGAAGCCAGAGCAGGACATTGAGTGTCCTGTTCTACCATGACTTATCTTTTCAGACCAGGTGTCTCACTAGACCTGAAACCTTACTGGTGACCAGCATGTACCAGTGATCCTCCTGCCTCCACTTCCCTTTCCTATCACCACATTGCTGGGATTACAGGTGCCAGTTGCCACACTATCTTTTAAAATTGGTCTTCAGGATTTTAACCTTGGTTTGCTCAGCCAGCTCTTTTACCTACCATATTATCTCACCAGCCTCCTGTTTATATTTTAAAGTAAACAGATCCAATAAATACTTTATTCATCTTATACCCCATATGATGGTTTGAATAGGAATAGTACCTATAGACTCATGTTTTTGAATGTTTGGTCCATAAGGAATGGGTCCATTAGGAGGTACGGCCTTGTTGGAGGAGATGTGACTTTTTAGAGGAAGTCTGTCACTGTGGGGGTAGGCTTTGAGGTCTCGGAAGCTCAAGACAGTTCATTTTGTTCTGCCTGCAGACATAGATCTGCTCTCCAAATGTAGAACTCTCAGCTCCTTCTCCAGTACCATGTCTCTTTGCATGATGCCATGTTTCCCACCATGTGATACAGAATCAAACCTCTGAAACTGTAAGCCTGCCCCATTTAAATGTTAGGTTTTATAAGGGTCACTATGGTAAGTTTTTATGGCAATAGAAACCCTAACTAAGACACCCCCAGGAACCAATATAATACAGGGGCAAATAAAAACCATGAAGACAATGATGGAAGTGTACTCTAGGTGATGTATCTCTGAGTGATGAAGGGAAAGTGGGAGTTGACCAGAAGGAGGAAGTTTAGTTAACCCATCATTTCCAAATTTAATTATTCAACATTTCTGGGATCCATTCACTTTGGGGCTCAGGAGTTTATTTAGTAGTCATACTAAATAAAGATTTGTCACTCCTCCTTTCTCTGTTACCTAATGCTGAGTTCCTTAAATTGTAGGTTATGACCACATTTGGGGTTGAATAAGTAAATGCGTGTTTCCTGAGAAATGTGCCAACAGTAAAAAGTTTTTCAAAATGCCATGAGCAAAAGCCAATTCAAAATTACTCAGATAATGAATCTTAGGTGTTGGTGGCAATGCTCACCTATGTTGTATCCTGTGGCTTCACTGCAATCCCTGGTTCTGAATTTATAGCATGCACACTTTGCACAGTGTGTTGCTGTACCACACAATCAGAGTCAAGAGGGTTGTACTATGGATTTCAGTACTTTTATTGAATACACAAAGTTAAATAAACATAAATGTTCATAAGAATAAGAGAAAGCAAGAACCATATTTTCTTATTGTGATCTATTAACAGGTAAATATCAATTTAGTATAGCTTTTGATTGTATAGTGTTAGAAGATTTGCTATTTAAAATTGCTGTTTGAATTTTATGGAATGTCATTAAGTAAACTTTGGCTTGGGATTTAGATAGAATTCCCAATAATCTCTGAAATGACTCTGGACAGACTTCTGTCATTTATACTTATATTTATGCAAAACATTTACCTTTATAGACTGAGGCAACTCATGCATTAAATAATTATTTTTAAACACAAATATTTAGCTAACATAGTATGATTTAGAGATAGGCAGCTGATTTTCCATTGAAAAAATAATATCAACTGTATAAACCAAGTATGGATGTAGTAACTCTGCTTCAATTTACTCAGGTAGCCTTTGATTCCATTACCATGGTGTATTTGTTGTGGAGGGCTTATATACTATTTACTACATATATTCCTAGGTACATGATAACTTTGCTACTATGATAAATGGTGTTATTTTAGTTTCATTCTCTGTATTTAGGAGTCAAATTGATTTTTATTAGTTTAGCTTCCTTAAAACTCTTCTCTATCCAAGTACCTTATCTGCAGTTTATTTACAATTTTCTGGTCATGCAATGAACCAGCTACATGTAATGAACCTGTCTGTGTTCTGCTCTTGTGATGCCTGGTTCGTTTCTTGTATTTGTGTTCTGGCTAGATGCTCATGAGAAATGCTCATTAGAACTGGAGATGGAGGGAGATGCTAACTTCATTGCCAATCTTGAGAAAGACAATTTGAGTTTTTTTTTAATTGAGTGTTTTTAAAGTAGTTTCTTTGTGGTTTATATTCTCTTTTGATCAAGTATTTTCTTGCATACTTAGTTTGCTATGTTAAAAAACACAAGTTGGTATATGTTTAATTAAATACTTTCTGATTTTTTTCTGGAATTATAATTAAATTATGGAGCATTTTCCTGGGCTTCTCTATTCTTTGGAAATGCTTTGGAATCAATTGAGTCTGAGCAAGTTTCTAGTCACATCCGAGTCTCTCAATGTTGCCTCTTCTGTACACTGGGGAATTGTATATGAACTGATAAATGTCTTATATAGAATCCACAACTTAATTTCACTTTGACTCCTTATGCTCCAGAACATGGCTGCCATTCTCTCATGCCTTCACGTGTAAGCACTTTTTCCCCCCTTTGGTTTTTCGAGACAGGGTTTCTCTGAGTAGCCTTAGCTGTCCTGGAACTCACTCTGTAGACCAGGCTGGCCTTGAACTCAGAAATCTGCCTGTCTCTACTTTTTTTTTTAACCTAGCCAGTCATGATTTTCAGAAAGATTAACTTGATGTAGGCTGCAGCTCTTGCCCTATAGCTATAGTCAGGATATTGTTTGATTATTAACTATGCTATTGTTCTTCCATCATTGCAACTTGTTCTTGATAGGATATGCATGTTCAGACTATCATCATGAGGATACATTTTGCTAAAACCTTTGTCTTGTATAGCTGAGATGTCTGACTTGCAAAACTCCAAATTATCTCCAGCCCTAGGTTTGTCAAGCATTTTCCCCTTGTTTATTTCTCTACATTTCTTGTGTTGCATGTGCCTGGGCACAGTCAGCTCTTCTGTTTCATGACTTGTACTGGCCCGCACAATAGGTGGTGGGAGTATTCTTGGAAGCTATTCCTACATTGTACTTGTTAGTAATAACTTAACTGTTTATGAAAGTAACTTCAAACTACATAAACATATCAAATTAAGTCCAAGCTAAATGTTTTTCTTCACTTAAGCCTATCTCTTTTCACTTCTTGAATTCTTGTGTCCACTCCCAAATCATTCAATACAAGGATGATAGAGAGAATTTAGAGCTGGAGACAGTGGTCTTAATCATGCGTTGTTGGTAGCAATATCAACAAATCAGTTAAGGGTTGAAAAAGAAACATACTTTAATATATAATACATACCAAATATATTAGTATATTACATATTGTGCTGTTGGAGGGATAATCATTTAAAAAATATAGAGAATAACTATTTCAGCTGATGGGAATAAAATGTTTACCATGTTATATATCTGTGAAAACCCATGGTAAGCCTCTCAGGGTTTCTGGTAAGACCTGTGCAAATGAAGAACTCTGAAGCTAGCACTTCTCAGGTTTTTTTGATAAAACCACCAGACTCAAGCAACAACAGCTGTCTCAGACTATGAAGAGATTTTGTAGCATTCCCCAGGAGTAAAGATTTCAACCAATAGTGAACATCCAAGAGGGATGTCCATTCATGTTTCCCAGTCCAACTGAAGAAAACTCCTTAAGGATCAATGTGGAGAAATGTGGGCTGAGATGGAGAAGAAGAAGCACAGAGTGTCCAGATGAGACTAGAAGCCACAAGCCTCAGCTCAGACTCCACTCTGGCAAGCTGCCTATAAGAATCCACTGTGAGAACCACTAGATAGTTGATTGGCTTTGAAAAAGGCCAAATGTTTATGAATTGTGCGTTCATCATAATGTAAAAGATGCATTATTATAACACTCGTGACACTGAGCTTCTAATCTGAAACTTTGTAGAACTATTCCGTACATTTCTCTCAAATGTCTTTCCTTCGTACATGAAAACTTGTTGCCATTCCTTGAGACCTATTTCAGTTTCTCCCCATCTCAATCTTGCCTTCCTTTCTCATTTGGCACCTCTAGTACTTATATTGTTCAAGATTATAATTCTTCTTGAGAAAAATCTTATCTTTCTGAATGATCTCCAAGTTGCTGGCAAAGCATTTTGATTTTTCCTTCAGCTTCATGTTTCCAACCAAAGTGGCACAATGCCTATATATATAAATGAATTAATGAATTTGAGAACAATTGAGACTTGTTACCATTGTGAAGTTTTATAAGAAGATGTCAGAGAAGGGCAGACTGAGTAATAAAAAGCAATTTATTGAGGCTGCTGTTATAGCAGATTATATTCAAAGGGGTGGGCATTTTTTGGATATACTTCATTTTCCTTTCTTGGTAATAGATGTTGGAGATATTATTATTCATTTTTTTATTCTATTCTTGTCTACATTGTGTTTTATGAGTAGTCATGACAGTATTTGAATCATAATATCATTAGGTCATAGCAAGAATTAGTAACTATCCATAGATCCAGGGAGAGAGTTCAACATAGAATCTCCCAGAACTGTATGCTTGATTCTGTTCTGAAATCTTGCTTAATTTTACTCCATGGATTATTTTGATTATCAGCTATGGGATATATTATTTGTGTATGACTCAAGTTTAGGAGATAGAATGAACACTATTTAAAAGAAAGAAAAGTGATCATTTTCATGATATAAAATATTAAAAGAATGTGTTCACCATGTGCTGCCTTGCTTTAGTTTGTACTGCCAAATATCATGGCCAACTTACCCTTCTTGCCAATAGGTCCAGACTTGCCAATATTGCCCTGGGCTCCCATATCACCCAGCTCTCCTTTAACTCCTGAAAAACAAAGCATGCCATTATTATGAGGCTTTTTCTTTCCTTTAAGGATATAACTGACATATATATTTATTTATATTAGTTATCATCTATATATTCGGTATATACATTAGGTATTTTAGGTAGAATATATTATATAGAATCTACATAGAAAAATTATTATATTCTATATAGATTTCTCTCCACTTATAATATATATTATTCTATCTATCTATCTATCTATCTATCTATCTATCTATCTACCTATCTATCTATCTTCTACCTAAGATGCCTAATTGCGATGGTTAGTTTGCTCAATAATTAGGTTGACCTACTGGCATATCTATGGGGGTCTTGATTATGTTCATCGATGGAGGAAGACTCATTCATTGTGAATTGCACCATTATTTGGGCTTAGTCTTGGAGTATGAACACACATAAAAGAAAAAAGTGAGAACACACACACTTGCATTCTTTGCTCTCTGTTACTGATTATGGATGCAATGTGCTAAGATCTCTCAAGCTTCAACTGCTGTGGATGCTCCAGTCCTTCTTAAAATGGGGAACAAAGTACTCATGGGAGGAAATACAACAACGTGTGGAGTAGAGACTGAAGGAAAGGTCATCCAGAGACTGCCCTACCTGGGAGGTCCATCCCATATACAGTCACCAAATCCAGACACTATTGTGGATGCCAAGAAGTGTTTGCTGACAGGAGCCTGATAAACCTGTCTCCTGAGAGGTTCTACTAGAGCCTGAGAAATACAGAGGTGGATGCTTGCAGCCAACCATTGGACTGAGCATGGGGTCCCCAATGGAGGAGTTGCAGAAAGGACCAAAAGAGCTGAAGCGGTTTGCAGCCCCATAGGAGGAACAACAATATCAACCAACCAGAACCCCCCTGCCCCCAGAGCTCCCAGGGACAAAACTACCAAACAAAGAGTAAACATGGAGACACATGGCTTCAGCTGCATATGTAGTAGAGGATGGCCTTGTTGGCTATCAGTAGGAGAAGAGGCTCTTGGTCTTATGAAAGCTCGATTCTCCAGTGTAGGAGAATGCCAGGGTGGGAAGGCAGGAGTGGGTGGGTGGTTGAGGGAACACCCTCATAGAAGCAGGGGGAAGGGAGATGAGATGAGGGTTTCTGGAGTGAAAAATCAGGAAAGGGGATAACATTTGAAATGTAAATTTAAAAAAATCCAATAAAAGAAAAGAAAAAAAGAGAATGGTACAGGAGGTATCACAAAACCTGACCTCAAATTATGCTATAGAGCCATAGTGACAAAGTCTACATGATATTGGCATAAAAACATTAATTTTGACCAGTAAAAAGAATATGAAGAAATATCACAGCCAAGGCCATCTAAATTTCTATCAGGATGTGTCAAGAACTATACTGGGAATAAAAACCAGCTTATTGAGCTAAAACCATACAGAAAAAAGACAGCATTTTCAACAGATGGTGCTGGCTCAACTGGCGGTCAACATGTAGAAAAATGCAAATTGACCCATTCCTTTCGCCTTGTACAAAGCTCAAGTCCAAGTGGATCAGGGACCTCCACATCAAACCAGATACATTGAAACTAATAGAAAGTAAAGTGGGGAAGAACCTCGAGCAAATAGGCACAGGGGAAAATTTCCTGAAGAGACTGCCAATAGCTTCTGCTCTAAGATCAAGAATTGACAAACGGGACCTCATAAAGTTGCAAAGCTTCTGTAAGGCAAAAGACACTGTCAATAGGACAAAACGGCAACCAACAAATTGGGAAAAGATCTTTACCAACCCTATATCTGATAGAGGGCTAATATCCAATGTATACAAAGAAC
>JADRCD010188838.1:32043-48742 GCA_019843815.1 Montemys delectorum | reverse complement strand
TGTGTGTGTGTGTGTGTGTGTGTGTGTGTGTGTGTGTGTGTGTTATTTTAGGTAGAGGCCACAGCTTATCTTCTGACTCTAAGCCTTGTGTGAGTCTTTTGTGATGAGATAATGAGAAAAAAATTCACTGCCACGTGTTTCAAACCCAAAACTACAAAGACCCAGTTTTGGCAAATAGGATCCTTGCTTGGGTTTGCCTTTTCAGACTTGGTGGGTAGAAGCCTAAGTGAAATGGATAGGTTAGCATTCTATAATTGATTCATGTTGTGGATGAAGGTATATGGGGTTTGTGTATATGTTTATATATATATATATATATATACATATATATATGTGTATATATATGTATGTATATGTGTGTGTGTGTGTGCATGTGTGTGTGTGTGTGTGTGTTGTGTAGATGTGTCCCCGTAGGTGTGCACTCCAGTGCAAATCCATGTGCTAGCTGAGGAGGCTGACATCAGGATGTCTACCTCAATCACTTCTGCACCTTATTTTTCAAACATCTCTCACTGAATCTGGAACTCACCAACAGTTAGTTCAGATAGCCAAACAGCCCCCAGATCCACCTGTTTCTATACCATAAGCTAAGATCAGTAGCTACAGACACTTGCTTAGCTTGTAAGTTGTACTGGGGACTCAAAAATCAGATTGTCCTGTTTTCCTTTGTGGCAAGCTCTTTACCCACTGAAGCATCTTCCTATCCCTGAGCAGAGGACTCTTGGGAAGCGAAGCTTATTCAATAGTATCTCATCAGCTTCTCTATCTCTCCAGCACCTGAAGAAACACAGCCTTCCAATACTGTAGCTTGGTTGGCAGAACAAACTTAAAACATCACCAAATTACTTATTGACATCTCTCTAAGCAAGAACATCCTTTAATGACTCAGTGAGCAAGAATTCAAAGGGACATCAATGAAGTCAGATTCTACTCACAGTATCCCGTAACTCTCCCTTCTGCTGTGAGTGACCTCACAAAGGCCCATCATCTTCCAATAAATCAAGGTTCTGACTAAGGGAACTCACACTCGGTGTTGTGCAATGTGTGATTTCTTAGCCTAGTTATTGAAGCCATTGAATGCCTTTTCTAACTTCTTGGATCATTTTCTCTGGATCAAGCCAGCCTTCATGCTGTGAAGGCATTCAGGTGTGCCTGTAAGGACATCTGTTTGGAACGTTTCTCCACAGTCAGCTCCAGTCATTTGAGAGGGACACTTTGGAGGCTGATTCATTAACAGTGATGCTTTCAGACACTCGTAACTCAGCTTACATGGTTGACTTCAGAACAGTTGCTCTGAGTCCTTGAGAATGCCTGATCCTTGAGAACCCTGAGGGGAAATAAACATTATAAGCCTAAATGTTTGGAGTGGATCGCAGAAAGAATACCACTGGTCACTGGGGACTAAGCCCTCTTTGCTTTCAGTAGTACTCACCTCCTTGCCACGATCCATGTGGCTCTGGCAGACTGGCTGTTGCTGCCTTCTCTCATACTCACCTCTTGAGAAACGTGGGGCTTTAAGAAGTATTTGGGGGTTGAGAAGATGGCTCAGGCCTCAGTAAAGTGCTTTCTGTACAAACACCAAGGACTTGAGTTCAGATCCCTGACACCAATGCATTAAAAAAAAAGAAAGAAAGAAGGAGAAGAAGAAGAGAAGGAGGAAGAGGAAGAGGGAGAAGAAGGAAAAGGAAAAAGAAAAAGAAAAGTTTTGTGTAGCAGTGGGTGTTTAGGGCCCCATCACTAGAAGGAGGAAAGAAGTGGGGACAGGAGGATCCCTAGAGCATGCTAGCCTGCTAATTAAGCTAAATCAATGAGCTTTGAGTTTAGAGTTAGGCACTCTCTCAAAATATAAAGGTGGAGAGTCACTGAAGAATATTCTCAACATTTGATTTTCTATGATTTAATTCTCTCTGCTCTCAAAAATTAAACCCATGGTGTTTAATTGAGGTAGTATTGATACAAGATCAACAGAAGAGAAATAAAGTGAAAAATATAACATTATGTTTAGTGGGACAAAAAGAGTGTAAGAGCCAGAGGACCAGAGAGTTTGCTGTGAGACTGTTCTCCCAATAGTCTCAGAAGCTGCACCCATGCAGTTTCACCAACATGACTGCTTGAACATGAGCCAAACAAGGGCAACAACAATAGATATGCCAACCGGACAAGAGTGAGCCCCCAGGCATCAATCCTATGTAAAGAACTATAGGCACCTCAGGAATGCTGAGGGGGGAGAAATAGTCTTCCCCAGGAGGAGCCCAAGATCGATTATCTAACACAAAATGGCCAGCCCTGAAGAATTCTGAATGTTAATTGCTGTGGAATTGTGAGGTCCTTGACCAGGTCGTAAAGCATGCTCCTACTCCTTCTCAGTGGATTCTTCCAGCCAGGGCATCAGAGCCCCACCTCTGTTCTCCTCATGTGTTGCTGCTTTCCACTCATGGCCATGGGGAAATAGCATGTTTACCTACTGCCAGAGCACAACTGAACAGATGGTAAACTTCCTGCCTTCTGCCAACAAGAGTAAGGAGGAATAACTAAAATTCATTTGCCTGATACAAACTCTAGCCAGGGATTTAACTGAGAGTTGGCCAATGTAAGCTGGTAACCAATGATTGATTTCTCAGCTCCTAGGAAAGCCCTTTGTCTGCCTGGTGGTCCCTGCAGTTTCCTCAGAGTACAGGGAGATACTCAGTGAGGATTACTGTTGCATCTGTCCCTACCTCAGTGCCCATTATGTTTGCTTTGCTTTCCCTCCTTGCCTTTACTCATCCTTCTCTGCTGCATGCACTTCAAGGGCTTTTTTCAGGGCATTTCTTTCTTCATGGTGTTTATTTTCTGTTTCATCTGTTCATCAAGAGACATATAAAAATAGACATACACAGGAAACTCTGAAGGAGGTGACACTATGTAATTTCCAAAGCCCAGCTGACCCATGAATTAATGATGGTCTGGGATTTTAAGACTCATCTGGAAAATGATGAATATCGTAGATGCTCGGGTCTCCTTTTCCTCGAAGATCTTGATTCTATAATTCTTGAAACAGACTGTAATCTGTTTTTAAGTTATTATCATTGTGTGTATACATATGATGTTGTAGCATCCACATGCCACAGTTAAACAGGTAGCCATCTACCCGTGAAGTCAGTTCTCTCCTTTAACCTTTGCGTGACTTCTAGGGATTGAATGGACATCATCAGGCTAGCAAAGCAATTGTCTATACCCACTGCACCATCTTGTCAACTCTGCCATCTCTTTTTAAGTCCTTGAGTAATTACATCCTGTGTATATTCAAAAACCATTTCAATACAGTATTATGTTCAGATATATCTTTTTGACGCAGGGTTTTATGTGGCTCAAACTGGGCTAGAATTTACTACATAGCAGCAATGACCTTGAATTTTAGAACTTCCTGATTCTACGTTTTGAGTCCTGAGATTACATAGTCATGTTCAGTTTATGTGATGCTAGAGAATGAACTCAGACCTTACTGTATTGAGACTCGTCTTCAGCCCATGTAATTCATTCTTAAATCCAGTGTTCAATCTCACACTACTCAAACTCTAAAGTATCTCAGAGCATTCTTGCAAACTGACTATTGCTGAGTTATTTTTTCATGATTATTGAGTATTTTGATCAATTTCAGTTGCCTCTATAAGTTATAGATAGGCAAGAATGTATAAATTTCTTCCTCCAGGTGACTATAATAAGCTGTAGGCCCTAAGAAAGAAATACACATGTCAATAATAAATTTAGGTCATGAGACATATTTTCTTTCAATGAAAGGTTCACTGAAAGCAGACAAGCCTGGGTCACAGAAACCTTTAACTCTGGTTGAAGCCAAGATACATACATCGTCCATATCAGCACTCGAACTTCTAAAGCCAAAGCCTAGAAAGCATCCTGGAGCTCATCTGTGCCTAGGCCTATGCTAGGTTTCCGTATCTGCATGCAAGACACTGCTCATCCCTTGTGCTGATTAACCAACACTTTGGTTTGGGTTAGAGACCTCATGTGAACATGTTGGTGAATCTTGGATACACTGTCCTTAAGATATGTGTTTTCAAATAAGATATTATTGGTGTCACATCATAACTCTTCTGTGGCATAAATAAACTCACGGCACAGGCTTCCAGAGCATGCACCCTACACTGAAGTATAAATTAAAGTAAGTTACAAGGACAACAACAAATGGAGGCTGCATAGAAAAAAATGAAATCAGTCCTTGGTGATGAAAATATTAGAGAACATTTAATGGGAATGTGCCAAATGTTTGTACTTGAACCACTCAAAGTGAGAAAACTTAGAGATGGTTGTGTCAGCAAAATCTTGCCCACACTTGCTCTTCTAAAGTTAGATAAATATAGACTTTTTTGGTGATCTTTTTTCCTTACCTAGCGTTACTTTTACATACCTAGAAAATAAAAAGAGATAAGACTAGATGAGTTGTGCTGCTATTTAGATTTTAGCACTTGCCATGATAAATGTTGCCAACTCAAACAGATTTGGAGCTACCTAGGAGATGAGATCCTCTGGGCATGCCTGTCAAGGAATGTCTATATTTAAGTTGGCTTTTCCAAAGCCTAGAAAATGAATCATGCTCATGATTCCCTTCCATGAGGGACTGTGCCCTTATATTTAATGGACCTCTATATTTAAGGTGGCTTGGCTTTTCTACCTTAAATATGGACAACATTGTCCTATAGGCTGGGTCCCAGGGTGAATACAAATACCAGCATTCCTTTGTCTCTGTCTCTGTCTCTGTCTCTGTCTCTGTCTCTGTCTCTGTCTCTCTCTGTCTCTCTGTCTCTCTGTCTCTCTCTCTCTCTCTCTCTCTCTCTCTCTCTCTCTCTCTCTCTGTGTGTGTGTGTGTGTGTGTGTGTGTGTGTGTGTTTTCTGACTAGTGACCCAGTGTGATCAACTGTATTATGCTCATGCCTTCCCTTCCATGAGGGACTGTGCCCTTGAACTGTAATAAACCTGCCTTTCAGTAAGGCACTTTGTCCAAATGTTTTATTGTAGCAATGAGAGCATAACTAACAGAACTTTGTGGATTAGGTGTGACTTCCCCATTTCTCAGAAGCAGTTGAATGTACACAGATGGACACACAGAGAAATCTGTTCATTAAAGCAAAGCAGTGGTTTTCAACCTTTCTAATTCTGTGACCCTTTAATATGGTTCCTAATGTTGGGGTGAGCCCTTAGCATGAAATTATCTTGTTTCTGCTTAACTGTAATTTTACTACTGTTATGAATTGTAATGTAAATATCTGATACAAAGGATGTCTGATATGTGACCTGCAAAAGGGTTACGACCCACAGGTTGAGAACCACTATCATAAGGTCTCAATTTCTAAATTACTTGAAAGAAACTCTCCAGAGTTCAGAGAGTGCCTTGACGGGATGTGGTAGACAGAATCTGTTGACTAGAACTGTGTGCTTCAACATGATCATTTTAAGTTATTTTTCACTTGATTAATATAACTAATTGAAACTTGTCTTAGTTAGGGTTTCTATTCCTGCACAAACATCATGACCAAGAAGCAAGTTGGGGAGGAAAGGGTTTATCCAGCTTACACTTTCACATGGCTGTTCATCACTAAAGGAAGTCAGGACTGGAACTCAAGCAGGTCAGGAAGCAGGAGCTGATGCAGAGGCCATGGAGGGATGTTCCTTACTGGCTTGCTTCCCCTGGCTTGCTCAACTTGCTTTCTTTTTTTTTTTTTTTTCTTTAGAGGTTTTTTTTTTTTTTTAAAAAATTAGATATTTTCTTTATTTACATTTCAAATGTTATCCCCTTTCCTGGTTTTCTCTCTGAAAACCCCCTATCTCCTCCCCCTCCCTCTGCTCACCAACCCACCCACTCAGGCTTCCCAGTCCTGGCATTCCCCTACACTGGAGCATCGAGCCTTCACAGGACCAAGGGCCTCTCCTCCTACTGATGACCAACAAGGCTATCCTCTGCCACATTTGCAGCTGGAGCCATGGGTCCCTCCATGTGTATTCTTTGGTTGATGGTTTAGTCCCTGGGAGCTCTAGGGATACTGGTTGGTTCATATTGTTGTTCCTCCTATGGGGCTGCATCAGCTTGCTTTCTTATAGAACCCAAGACTTCCAGCCCAGAGATGGCACCACCCACAAGGGGCCCTCCCCACTTGATCACTAATTGAGAAAATGCCTTACAGTTGGATCTCATGGAGGCACTTCCTCAATTGAAGCTCCTTTCTCTGTGATAACTCCAACTTGTGTCAAGTTGACACAAAACCAGCCAGTACAAAACTCAAGTAAAAATTATTTTTCTGTAAACACAATCACCTGAGTTAAGGGTAAATATCTTCATGTATAAAACAGACTCCATTCCATGGATGTGTTTGAGTTTGGCATCCTCCCCACAGCAGAACCTGATGTCTTCTGGTCCTGACCCAAAGCATCACTCATTCTGGAAATCCAGTGTACCATTGATTATAGAACTTGTGACACATGTGAGCCTAATGAGTGTATGTGCTCCATGAAGGGCAGTGCTACCAACTTGACAACACAGAAAACATGTCTGGGGATCAGACTGATCATAGAGTTAAGTCTTGGCTCTGTAATCGACTGGTTGTGACAGTGTGTATGTGTGTGTGTGTGTGTGTGTGTGTGTGTGTGTGTGTGTGCAAATGTATGAGGGTGTGCTCATTTGTGTAGGCACATGTGAGGCTAGATTTTAGTATTATGTGTCTTCATCAGTGGCACCCCACTTTGCTTTTTGAGGTAGAGTCTTTCACTGATCCTGGAACTCTCTATTTCAGCTGGTTGTCTGGCCAACATAGCCCCAGAGCTCTACCTGGGTGTGTGTCCCCAGCACTCTGGATACAAAGACTCGTTGACTAAGGTCCTCATGCTTGCACAGCAAGCACTTTACCTACTAAGCCTTCTTCACCTCCCTAACTGTGACCTTTGACCTGCTGATTAGTCACTCAGTTTTGGTTTTCTTTTCTAAACTATTAAATATTTGTGATAAATACAATAACAAAAAGTATTTAGGTATAGTGAGTAGCCAGTAGAAATATGTGTTGGCTCAGTCTTATGTTCAACTATGACTGTGGGCTAAGAGAGCCCTGCAAACCATCTTACTCATTGTTCTCTGTAACTGATTCATTGAAAAACAATTCATATACTACACAGCTCAGCTCCTTAATGTGTAAAATTCAATGGTCAGAAGTATATTCACAGATGTCCACAGATGTTGCCAACAATGTATTCTTCACTTCAGAAAAACAATCCTGGTTGCTCAGCTATCCTTTTGTTCTGATGCGTGTGGAGAGTGTATTGTTGCTTAATGGCCTCCTGAGCTTTCAGCTGAGCCTCTTCCTATGTACAGGTCAGCATTTCTGATAGCTGTGGCCAATGGATTGCTTACAGATGCATTCTCACACATCCATAAATATGTGAGTGGTTTGGAAATTATCCTTAGCTTTTGCCTATATTTTTAAAGACAGCATAGGTGGCCTCCCACATATTGGTGTAAAGAGAATGACTGAAGAAATGTCTCTTTGGTTACTAGTTAGTTACAGAGAAAAAAACAGAGGGCCTGAGTTAGATTATTCAGAACCCACATGAAGTCAGATGCCAGACTATAAAGCTATTATTCCAATCTCCTATCATGTGATGAGGCACAGAGACAGGAGAATTCCTGATAGTCCACATGGAGGATTTTTCCCTCTCCCTCTGGAGCACTGACTTATGTTTATCTATGAAAGGGTTCTTAGACTATAAAGGTTCCTGTCCAACATCCCCATGACTGTCAACACAAGCTACAAAGAGTGGCAGAGAATGTTTAAGTACAGAGATGAGAAGAAACAACAGTTAAAATGAACTAATGGATGGGAAAACCATATTCGATCTAGTATTTTACTGTGGGCATTTAAACCTATATTAGTATAATAGCAGCAACAGTAAAAGTATCTTGCATTGTATTATATTCCTGTATGAGCATGCCTGCTTGTTCAGGCACATACATGCCTCTGCATACCTGTGTTGGACCAAGGACAACACTGAATGTCAGTTCTCACTTCCTATCCTGTTTGTAACAGGGCCTCTTTGTTGTTCATTGTCATGTATGCCAGTCTATCCAAGAAAGAGCTAATGGAATTCTCCCGTCTCTGTGCCACATTATGTTGTAGCTGTGTAGTCTGACATTTGACCTCATGTGCATTCTGAACGGTCTAAATCAGAACCTCTCTCTTGCATGGGCAGTGCTTTATCCACTGAGCCATCCTTCCCAGCCCAAAATGCTACATTCTTTGTAGATGCCATTTCTTTTGGTGCCCCAGCAATCTTAGTTTAACAGTTGTGATAATTTAAAAACAAGGAACACAAGACAAAAAGGAGTAAGTAAATTACTCATGTGTATTAGTAGTTACTGGCAGGATCAGAATCTAAAACTTTGATGAGTCTGAGTTCAGGCTCATGTCCTTATACTCCTAGTCATTTTTTTCTTCTTTTCCATACTCTGTAGTTTCTTAAGTATGCTCACATATACATACACACATATGTGCTACATACACAGACATACATATACATATGTCAATACCTACACATGCACACACAAATACACACACGTATGTCTGAATCACAGCTTCCTAGTTAACCCTAAGAAGATATAATTTCCAGCAGCTCCTTTGTTAGGAGACAATGAAAACTGATGACTGTAAATATTATCTGATCAGAAGACAACCTTTAATCCTATCTCATGAAAGATTATTCTTACCTGTATTATATTTAATAAGATATTCCCTTCTTATCTCAGCCAAGGTCAATTTATGAACAAGCTGTTTGTCAGGATGAGAGCTTTTCAGAACTCTTTATAACTGCCATGTATCATAGCCATGAGATGCTTTCCTAGCCAATGAATTTTGTTCAGTTTTCCCTTATACTTGTAGCATTCCTGGCTGCTGAGTTGGTCAGGAAGTTTTGCTTTAAAAGAACAGAACCTTAACTCAGAATCCCAACTCAAAATTGTGGAAATTCATGACTCACATGAGTGAACAGTCTCATATTGAGTAACTTTAATGTAAGCAGACTGAGGGTTAATTAGCAGGTTAGTCATCTTTCAGTGCATTCTTCTCTGTCCTTTTCCTCGCCCAAGATTTTGTCACAGGACAAAAATCATGTCTCTCTTGTTATAATCTGGGAGAGAAAGTATCTTTATCAGTCAAAGAAGTCCACAAACTACTGTTTATTTGGCCAGGTTAAGTTAACCCCAAATGGAGTGGATTGAATAAGAGGATACTCTATTCTCATTGGCCATGTGATCCTTGCTGAATCCACATCCTATGACATGCATGAAGCTAGTGTGGGTGGGGTCTGTAGATCATAGTGAGGGAAGGATAGTTTTCCAAAGGTGAATGAGGGAGTGATTGCCAACTACATGGTGCTGGAGCCTGCAGTGTCCAGGAGGGAACACTTTCCTTACCCTGCTGTGAGATAAATAGACAAATATTAATAGGAAAATAGTATGTCTGTAGGTGTGCACATAGGAGTGCTTTCATGAGGGACCCCATGAATGGATAAAGGTTACCTAAATCCTCTATTTTGCTTTTCTGTTGCTGTGATAGACACCATGACCAAAATGAACTAAAAGAATAAAAGATATACTTGGCTTATACTACCAGGTCTGGTCCATCAATAAAAAAGTCAGGGTAGGAACTGAAACAGAAACTACAAAACAAGGCTGCTTAATGACCTGCTTTCTGGCTTCTGTTTAGCTAGGTTTCTTACATAGCACATGATGATCTGATATTGCCCATATTTGAGCTCTCAAGATGTTTTGTCTTAGACAGACCAGAAGTCAATCTGATCTTAGCACCCTTTCAATAGAGACTCCCTTCACAGGTGATTCTGGACTGTGATAGGTTGTTGTAAAAACTGATTAGGACAATAATTTATTAGAGAAAAGCATAGGAAAACCTCCATGGAAAGAAATTGGAAATAACACCTTATCACTGATGCTGAGTAGGTGGAATACAGACATAGATCCTACCATGGCCATGTAACCTTGCTAGCTAGAGGAATGAGGTAGTTTTATTTTGGCTTCCTTCTTCAAGTAGAAGCCACAATGAATAGAGGATTTACATCTGCCTATTTGTCAAAAGTTCTTGATGAGATGAGAAAAGCTCTGACATGATTAAAAGTCTTCAGTTTAAAATATCCTTTGGACTCACATAACTAGACCACCATGGTAGGCAGAGCTAAAACTTTTACTTGATTGACATTGATCCATGGCTCCTCTAAGACAGAAAGTGCCAGTCCTTTAAGTATTCTTAAAATGTCAAAGTCTGAAGTCCTCTTCCCAACCCGTTATTCTCTGAATGCTTCCTCCAGAAAGCAATGCCCAAAATATTGAATGTCTTCAAGACTAGTGAGAAAAAAACTGTAGAGAATCTCTCCAGGATATGTATGTAGGAGTAAAAAACTTTGAAGAAGAATGGAGACACATTGCAGAGATGACTGTCTCCTTCAACATTTAGAAGAAATTATTAGGTATGAACAAGTTGGGAAGTTGAGTTAACCTAAGGTATGCCTTTTTGTTAATCTGTGTTAATTGTTGGTGCTAAAGACAGTTGGAACTAGAGAAACCTATAATTTTTAAATTTAAAATGCACTATCTTGCTGTTCCTATGTGTCAGACAATCTCTGAGATTTATATTTTAGTTCATTTCATCCTTGTGAGAACCCTGGAAGTCAGATGGTATTACCATCGCCATTTTCCACGAAAGGAAACTGAGTTGAAACAAGTTAAATAATTTGTCAAACACCTCTGAAGTTTTAAGTGGTGGAGTCAGAAATAGAATGGGGAAGTCTGTGATTTCAGAAACTTTGCTTTAGAAAAAATATCTACACTGACAAATGGAAAATAAAGTTCAGTAAATCTAGAAAGCAGAACAGAGGGAGAGTTGGATAATGAGAACTAATACAGAGCCATCTTGAATGATGCTCATTCCAAGCATGAAGGTTTAGGTGTAATGGAAGATATACATGATACCAATACTCCGGGGGTTAGGAAGGCAGATGATCACAAATTCAACAGTCCGGATGACAAGAGACATATATGTAGAACAGAAAAGAAAATGTCACATGATAAAGAACCTACATGATACCCAAACTGAAATCATGGATTTCTAGTATGAAAAATCTTAAGGAACTATATACTTTATTGGCATGAGGCTTCAAAACAATAACAAAACAAAACAAACAAAACCAAAAAATGTTGGAGTTGATTATGAGGGAAGAGAAAAAAGGAGGAAGGAGGAACAGAAATAGAATTACAAGTGATGTCTACAACATTTATGACAACATTTTTTTAATGGAGGGCAAATCAATTTCAACCTATATTTCTCTACCCAGCTAAATTATCACTGAATTGTGAATGCATACTCACCTAATTGAAAGGAAACTTACCATAATGTTCCTTCTTAGGTAGCTGTGCAGGATGCATTCCCTGAGAAGAAAATGAGAATGAGAATATTGGGTCTAAGGGGAAAAAGATAATTTTCCTGCCAGGCATTGTGCTGCATTGTTATAATTACAGCACTTAGAGGTTGAAATCAGTCTGAACTACATAGTCATAATAAGGATTTCCAAGGCTATATATAAAGAACCCATCTCAAATAAAAATCAAAAGAGTAGACACATGGATAGGTGGGCACAAGAGAAAAAAAAAGGCAGTTACTATCCATAAGAAATATATGTAGCTGGGCAGAAGTAGCACACACCTTTAATCCCAGCACTTGGGAGGCAAAGGCAGACAGATCTCCATGAGTTCAAGGCCAGCTTAGTTTACAGAGTAAGTTCTAGGACCACCAGATCTGTTTTGTAGAGAACCCCTGTCTTGGAAAACCAAAACTAACAAACCAATGAAACCAAAGTAAGCCAAAACAAACAAAAACAAAGAGTCAAAAATAAATAAGTATATGTAAGTGTCCAACAACTTTGCTTTTTTTTTTTTTTTTTTTTTTTGCTATGAAAAAGCTGACCAAAAATCAAGTTGGGTAGGAAAAATTTTCTTTCAGGTTATAGCTTACAGTCTGTTTCGGAGGCTGTTGGGGAGGCATGGTCTTATCAGGAACTCAAGGCAGGAACCTAGAGGCAGGAACTTAATCAGAGGCCATGGAGGAATGCTGATTACTGGCTTGTACCCTATGGCTTATTGAGCTTGCTTTGTTGTTGTTGTTTTTTGGTTTTTGGTTTTTGGTTTTTGGTTTTTGTTTTTTTTGTTTGTTTGTTTGTTTTTGTTTTTGTTTTGTTTTGTTTTGTTTTTGCAGTGTATGGGGACATCTATCCAGAAGCAGCATTACCTACAAGGGATTGTATCCTCCCATATTAATTCTCAATCAAGAAAATGGCCCACAAGCTTGTTGACAGGCCAATCCAGTAAAAACATTTTCTCAATTGAGGTTCTTCTTCTCAGATGACCACAGGTTGTATCCAGTTGACAAAAAACCTAACTGGCACATAGTTCAGACTTATTCACATTAATGTAAATGTGGATTTCCATTTAATTAAGAGAAGCTATATCATTAGGAGAAATTCTGTTAAGACAGATGAGAAACCAGTGATAGAGGTGTTCTAAACTTCACTTTCCACAGCAGTAATATCATAGATTTTTACCTAATTTTGGTAAGTGCAGAAATAGCAGAATCAGTGTGCTG
Source organism: Montemys delectorum (assembly GCA_019843815.1). Taxonomy (NCBI): domain Eukaryota; kingdom Metazoa; phylum Chordata; class Mammalia; order Rodentia; family Muridae; genus Montemys; species Montemys delectorum. The sequence continues at coordinate 36,056 of JADRCD010188838.1, read as the reverse complement.
TAAGGGGGTGGAAATTAAAATAAGAAGAGACTTTCTCTGGTGATCTGGAGGTTGAGAGAGTAATACTTTCAAAAGATTTATTTGTAAGTTTCCAGTACTTCTTTCCATTCTAATAATATTTCCCTGCATTATTTTGATTAAGAATGCAAATCAATGTAATGGGTTATGTCATTGAGATCACAGGATGTCCTTCCATAATGCATAGGTGCAAAGCCTATATATTGTCAAAATAGTTACTTAAAGAACCTTGGTAATATTTCTAGAAACAATATAAAACTGAATGAAACACAAATGTATTAAAAAACTGTTTCTACTACAACTCAAGCAGAAATGAGATCTAAGATATTATGCTAGAGGAATCAGAAGAGGTGCCCAGCACCACTACAGAATTGCTTGTAAGATATTTCAAAGAGAATTAATTCACTTATTAAAATATATGAATATAAAAACATTTCTAAGTTGACATGGTCCACACTACCCAGGTTAAGTGTTTTAAAAACTTTGGTTTTTTTGGTTTGTTCATTTGTATGAATATCTATCTATATGGGTATGTACTCCATGTGAGTATAGTACCCAGGGTAGCCAGAAGAGGGCATCAGATCTCCTCTTCTGAATTAGTAACACATGACTGTGAGCCACCATGTGTGTGCTAAGGAGTAAACACAGCCCCTTATAAAAATAGAAAGCATTTCTAACCTCTGGGCCATCCCTCCAGCCACATGCTACCTAATTTAAAGTATATGTGCATAATAATTTATAGAATGAATATATTATATTGGGGTTACTTGCTTAAGCTTTGCACACACCTCAGTTCTCTTATTCATACAATAGCTACAATGATGGTGCCTCAAAGGTACTGCATAGATTGAATATGCTAGTAAGGGCAGTACAAAGGAGGTCTCAAGTAGGGCATGGTAATATGTGTCTGCACTTCCAGCTTGCAGGAGGGTAAGCCAGAACTATGATGAATTAGAGAACAGCTTGGACTACATAAAGAAACCCTAAGTCAAAGCAAAAGCTAAATGTTATCAGGAACAAAGTAATCATGTGTTAAATCTTATTAAAGTGAATGGTTTCCATAATATTGAAAGTACAGATGAGTATATTAAAGCAGAAGAGTTTCAATTCTAGGAGTGACACAGGATAGGTGCATATAAAGCTATTTGGATAGCTTTCTGTCTTTTCCTCCTTAGAGCTGCTCCATCATGTTGTGATGGAACACACTCTAGCCTTTATGGACACAATTCACCTTTGCTTTTTCTTACCCTTTCCTTTCAACTAGAAAAGAGAAACATAAAAGAAAAGAAAAAAAAGGAAAGGCAGGCCACATTCATCAATTCTGAGAAACCTCCAGTCTACCAGGAACACAGAGCAAGTGGGAACCTCTTGACCTTCTGGGGGAGATGTCTGAGTAAGCCAGCCTTGTCAGCTGTGTGATCCTTGTGCATCTTGGGGACAGAGCTGAGAAATTATGCAAGTCCCTTCTGTCAAGATTCCCTCTTCCACTCTACAAGTTCTTCACTGGTTAACATAGAAAGTGCGTCTTTATGGTCTGTTATCAACTAGTGTGTTTGGCAAGGGATGCTGTGACCATCTAGAGTCTCTTGGTGATTTAAACAGGGAAGAACCAACAAATGTAAATTAACCAATCCAGTGACTATGGAGGCAATCTTGGAACAGCTGATTTGGGGTAGAGAGAGGCCAAAAGTCTTGACCAGGAGTCTGGGATAAAGTCAGAGTGAGAGACCTCAGGAGTCCTTTGAAAGAAGGAGGAAGAGAGGAAGGGAGAAAGGGAGGAAGAAAGAAATGGAGGGAGGGAGAAAGGGGAAAAGGGAGAAAGGAAGAAAGGGAGAGAGGGAGAGAGGAAAGAAGGGAGAGAGGGAGGGAGAGAGGGAAGGAGGAAGAAATGGAGGAAGAAAGGGAGGAAGAGAGGAAAAGAGGGAGGGAGGAAGGGAGTTATTTGTGATTGAAAGAGGTGACTGGAAAAGAGTAAGCTTACAGGTTTTTCTGATGGGTTGTTAACAATGGCTACCCTCTGCTGACTGCATGCTGTGTCTGTCACAAGCGTTTGCCAATAAAGTGTGCTATGTCCGACAATGTCATCCCTACAGGAAAGACCTTTGAGGTTGGCTCAGAAATCCATAGTGATAGATGAGAGAATGAAAACACTGCTATGCCTGTGAGCTGGAGTACAGACTCTGGTACAGAGGACTCCATGCTGTCCTTTTGACCTTGGAATTCTTCATTCACGTGCTTGCCTGCCGTTCCACTCCAATCGTGCTAAAATGAACATTAACAACATGGCCTTTCATCTGGGTAACAGGAAGAAGGTCCCTTCATCAACAGGTAGAAGAAGGGCCCCTAGCGGGGGGGCGCATGTCTTCATCCTTTCAGTCCATGCACGTGCCTTCCTACATGACAAGGACATGGAGCCGAATGCTTATGGACTACTAACACATGGAATTGTATTAGAGTCCTCTGTATGGTGGAAGGAGGGTAGATCTGGGGAAAGTGCTGACTGAGTTTTATGTGTTTGCTTGGTTATCTAATCAAGCACTAATGGAAGAGTTGCTGAGAAGGTAGGGTTTCGTACGTGTGGTTGATTCTGTAATCAGTTATCCTTAAGTTAAAAAAGATTGTTTTTGCACAGTCTCTGGGGTCTCCTCCAGCCAGCTGAACGCCCCTGAGGACAGAATTGATGTTACTCTGAGGATGAAGACAGTTCAGCTGTTAGTGTACTCTCAGCTCCTCCTGAGTCTATCCAGCCCAATTCCCTACCCTGAATACTCTGGGGTTCTAGGCTGCATATGGGTGTCAATCAAGCTCCACACATCTAAATACTCTCTGTGTACATGTGTGCATGAATTGTACATGTATGTACACAGATGTGCACATACATACACATACATACAGACACACATATATATGTCTACACACACACACACACACACACACACACACACACACACACACACACACATGTTTTTGTGTACAAAAATTCTCAGCTCCTAATGTTGAAGACAGAAGAAACCCAGGGATGCAGTGACCCCTGGAAGTAAGACAATTCTTTTTTGAGGCCCTTTAGAAGAAATGCACTTCTTGATTCTAGTCTGGCACTACTCTTTTAGACTCCTGGCTTCTCTAATCAGGAGATACTACACTTGTGTTGTTTTAAGCTACTGATTTTGTGCCTGTCTCTTAAAGCGGTGACAGGAATCTAATATGCCCTGAGGTGTGTCAGGTGAGCCTCACCATCTTCCATACTGCTTTTTCTGGAAGCACGTGTAGAGCCAGAAACTTGTGGGTGTGAGATGTGACTTGGCACAGACTGAAGAGTAACTCCAGTTTGGACTGGGACACAACTCCGGAAGCTTCCTGAGCCTGTGTCCACTTTCTCTGTAGATACTTTTAGAGTGTTTCTGCTTGTTTGCTATTCTTTAAGCTAACCAAGCTCAAGGATATTTTAAGGTCTTACCAATTAATGGTAAAAGGAAGAAGACTATAGAGTTGACTTGACAGTTAAGAGCACATACTGCTCTAGCACAGAGCTTGAGTTCAGTTCCCAGTACCCATGTTGTATAGTGGGCAGCTCACAACTGCCTGCCACTCCAGTCCCATAGGACACAATGCCTCCCCTGGCCTCTGTGGCACTGCATTCACATGTATACACAGAGACAGGCATATAATTACAAATAGTACAGATTTTAAAAATAATAGTAATACCTGACTAATACAGATGTAGAGGCTCACAGCCATTCATTGAACTGAGTACATGGTCCCCAATGAAGGAGTTAGAGAAAAGATCTATGGAGCTGAAGGGTTTGCAGCCCCTTAGGACGAACAACAATATGAACTAACTAGTACCCTCAGAGCTCCCAGGGACCCAGCTACCAACCAAGGACTATACATGGTGGGACTGAATGTTTTGGCAGCATGTGTATAGTAGAGGATTGCAAATTCGATCATCAATAGGAGGAAAGGACCTTGGCCTTGTGAAGGTTCTGTGCCCCAGT
>JADRCD010188838.1:0-31943 GCA_019843815.1 Montemys delectorum | reverse complement strand
TGCAGCCCCTTAGGACGAATAACAATATGAACTAACTAGTACCCTCAGAGCTCCCAGGGACCCAGCTACCAACCAAGGACTATACATGGTGGGACTGAATGTTTTGGCAGCATGTGTATAGTAGAGGATTGCAAATTCGATCATCAATAGGAGGAAAGGACCTTGGCCTTGTGAAGGTTCTGTGCCCCAGTGTAGGGGAGTGCGAGGGTCAATAAGTGGGAGAGGGTGGGGTTGCTGGCATGGGGAAAGGGGAGGCAACAGGGGTTTGTTCTTGTTGTTTTTGTTTGTTTGTTTGTTTTTTGGAGGGGAAACTAGGAAAGGAGAAATTTACATGTAAATAAAGAAAAATCTAATAAAAAAATAATACTAGGGAGAGAAATTTAGGAAAATAAAACTGCTTAGTTTTCTAGTCAGTGTTCTCTTTACTGGTGGATCAGCTTCCTGACGGAGCTCTCTGGTGGTGGGCACTGGTGATTAATTCCATAGCCAGCTGTGGTGGGAATCACAACTGAGCATCTCCACTTTGATCAATTACAGAGACACTTTTATCCACAGTTTTCTGGTGATGGGAAGGGCATTTTCATTTCCCAGGCCACCAAGGATTCTGGTAGCTGGGTTTCTCATCACCTTCCCTGGTTGGTCCCTTCTAGAGGTGGTCATTCTTTTTCACTTGTGAAAGACTCGGTGTGTTACACTTTTTCATGGGCGTTAAATTCAAATCACAGCCTTTTTCTGCTTATGTTCATATAGTTGAAACAACTGATTATATATGACAACTTTAGAAATTATAATTATTGAAGCAAAATGTATACAATTTTAAATATAAATTGTAAGTTATGTCTTACACAGATCTTATATTTAAATCTGTCTTTTTTATTACATAAACTTATTGATGGTTCAAAGTAGGTAATTTTATAATGCTATAAAATTTATAGTATTCGTTAGCTACCAACTAGCTAACCTATCTGAGACAGCCATTTTTTCCTTTTAAAAGCTTGTATTTGTATTTATTCATTGAAAATGTATACATGTCTATAGTATATTTTGATCTTACCTACTCTAATTGCCTCTTTACAACTGCTCCCAGACCCATCCACTCCATGACCTTTTAAAAATATTTTTACTTAATTATTAATTAATATGTACTTAATAATAACATTCACCATCACCATCATCATCATCATCATCATCATCATCATCATCATCATCATCAACATCATCTCACTGTGTCTAATCACTGCTGACCAGGTACAAATGGGTGTAGGGCTATTCACATAAGCTGCCTAACAGTGGCTATACCCCAAAGGAAAGTGACTCTCTCATGAAAACCATCAAGTGCCAATACTTCCTCAACTAGAAGAGGACCTACCTGGGCCTCTCTCTGATCCATTCTAGAATGTACTATGGCTTGGCCATGAGCAGACATTCACAGCTGCTGTGTGTTGATGATCTGTGCCTATCTCTGAAAGCAGTGAGAGGAATCTAATATGCCATGAAGTGTGTCGGGCAAGCCTTACTATCTCCTACACTATTCCTTCTGGAAGCATGTGTAGAGTCAGAAATGTGGCGGTATGAGATGCGACTTGGCACAGACTGAAGAGTAACTCCAGTTTGGACTGGGACATAACTCCAGAAGCTTCCTAAGCCTGTGTTTACCTTCTCTGTAGATACTCTCATAGAATTCTCATTCAACCTAGAATGACAGCATGCACATTGTCTCTGGAATCCTGATGAAATGGCCTGTCAATGGATGTGTTGGGATCTTTATGTCAGTTTTTCTGTTAGATACTGTTGGGATTTGGTGATGGTCTTTCCTTTTTTTGTTTTAAATTATGAGTTAGAAATGTGTAATTGGCCCTGGCATTCCCCTACGGATGGTGAGCAGGGGGAGAGGGGAGGGAACAGTGGTTTGTTTTAGTTTTTGTTTATTTTATTTTATTTTATTTTATTTTATTTTTTGGAGGGGAACCTGAGAAAGAAGATATTGTAAATAAAGAAAACATCTAATTAAAAAAAATATGTAGTGGTAGCACTCTGGTGGTTTCTCAGGAATTTGGAAATAGTTCTTCGTGAAGACACAAGTATACCACTCCTGGGCATATACCCAAAAGATACTTTACCATCCCACAAGGACACATGTTCAACTATGTTCATAGCAGCTTTAATTTTAATAGCTAGTAATGGAAATAATCTAGAAGCCCCTCAACCAAAGAATGGAGTAAATGTGGTTCATTTACTCAATGGCATATTACTCAGCTATTAAAAACAAGGACATCATAAAATTTGCAGGCACATGGATGAACCTAGAAAATATTATCCTGAGTGAGGTAACCCAAACACAAAAGGACAGGCATAGTATGTACTCAATTATGAGTGAATATTAACGTAAAGTACAGAATACTCAGGCTACATTCCACATACCCTAAGAAGCTAAAGAAGAAGGAAGGACAAGTGAGGACACTTGAATCTCACTTAGAAGGGGTAATAAAATAGCCATAGATGGAAGATGGAGGGAGGAAACTGGATGGAAAGGGATGGAAAGGGTAATGGGGTTTAGGATCAGGTGCAGGGAAAGACAGGAGAGAGAGCCAGTGGACCAGAGTGAATGGAAATTAGCTACTGGCAAGAGTCCAGTCAATCTCTACAACTTACCAGAGACATGATATGAGGGAGGCTCCCAGGAGTCTTTGGGAATGACTTTAGCTGAGACTTCTAGCAGTAGGGAGATGGAACTTGAAGTAGGCTCCGCCTATAGCCAGGCAGGACCCCCAGTGGAAGGATAAGGGCACCAACCCACTACACAACTTTCAACCCAAAATGTGTCCTGTCTACAAGAAATTTAGGGACAAAGATTAAGCAGAGACTAAAGGAAGACCAACCAATAACTGGCCCAACTTGAGACCCATCCCACAGACAAGCACCAATCCTTGACACTATTAATGATACACTGTTATGTTTGCAGACGGTAGCCTAGCATATCTGTCCTCTAGCAGCTGACTTAAACAGATGAAGAGACCTACCACCAAACATTGGACAAAACTCGAGGAGTCTTATAGAAGAGTTGGAAGGTTTGGGGACTCCAGAGAGACTAGGCACTTCATAGGAAGACCAACAAAGTCAATTAACCTAGTCCCTTGGGGGCTCTTAGAGACTGAACTATTCACAGCATGGGTAATCAGCTGGTCATCTGCAGTGCTGGTCCCCAGCCTGATGCCTTTGCATTTGGACGGTGAAGGATTAAGGCCTCAGAGTTCTCTGTGTGGTGCTTTGAAGAAGTACCAGGTGTAACCTGAAGAGAAGAGGCTTTGTGGGCACACAACAGTCTAACAGAAAAGGTAGCTGAAGTTCCTAGACTGAAACTTGGCAGATACCCTTTCTGGCAGAGTGTACTACACCGGGTCCCAGCTCATGTGAACAGGGTAAGTATTGACCCTTTCCCTGATCTCTTATGGGTTAGGAGTTGGCAAACTACAGCTCGGGAATCAAAAATGGCTAACTTCCTGTCTTTGTCAGTAATGTTTTATTGACATACATTCTTTTACATTTTTCATATTTGCTATTATGATAGATCAGCAATGTTGAAGAATTGAAACCGAGTACACTGTAAATCTTAAAATAGTATACCCTCTAGAGGGAAAGTCACTATGTATGGCTCTGGGACAAGATCATTGTCTCAAGGATGAAGTTTTAGGACTTCTCTAAGGTCTATAATGGAGGAACAGTTACTATGATGCTAAGCTGCTGCTTGGGCTCCTAAGATGTGACTCACCATGAGATGTTTGAGAGGGCTTGCTGCCTAATCTATCTAGCTCCAAGAGGCTCTTACCTAAGAGCACCAAACCCATGCTCTAGGTGATGCAAGAACACTCTTCCATCTGGAGACCAGTAAGTTCCTTCCTGTGTTACTTTCTTTGTGGAATCTTAGTAATATTAGAAACCTCACTTCCAACTGTGAAACATCTGGATGGATCCCTTTCTCCCCTTTTAGCTGAACCTTCCCCAATGTCCCTGCTGTGTCTTCTGAACTGGATTGGCACCTACCTTCCCTCTGTAGCATTCCTGCTGCTGGACTTGCAATGTCATTGTTAGGCCAATCCATCATCCTGCCTACTCAGTAGTGTAACCCACAATGAACCAACATTTCTGCTCTTAAGGGAATTAAGACTCTGGGTTTGACTGAGGAGACTCATGGGGCTTTGTACTGGTTGGATTTTGTTAGTTCATGTTCTTACTTGATCACAGCATCAAGATCAGGATGTCGTAGGCCCATGCTGCTACACAGTTGTTAGCTGTATGGCTGGAATTGTTCCATTTTATTGGAATCATAAAACAACATTTGTGGCTGGGGAGTTGGCTTAATTGGAAAGAGTGTTGCTCTGCAAGTATAAGGATGTAAGTTCAAATCCTCAGAACCTACATAAAAGGCTAGTCATGGCTTTGTGTGCTACAACAACAGTAATAGGGAACAGAGGTAGGATAATCCCAAAAAGTCACCAGCCAGTTGCTCCAGTGAGAGATGCTATCCTTCTGAAGGAAGACCAAAATGATTGAGGAAAATGTTCAGCTTCTTGTTCTGGCCTCTGCCACTCACACAGATGAAAGTGCCAGCACACTTACATGTACCTGCAGCTATGTTCAATACAAATGCAGGGAGTGTTATGTGTATGGTGTATATAGGGCAGTTTTGGTGTTTTGTATGTGTGCGTGTATGTACATACCATATATCCCCAAACCATATGACCCTATAAGAACACAACATATATAGAAATGCATATATATGCTTAACACATTGTACACATTGTACACATCTATGTACATATCAAAACATACCACACATACATAAACACGTCATCATCAATCCTCATCCTCATCCTCATTCTCATATCGCACACATATACCACAAAAAATGAATAAGGAACTTTGGTTAAAATGATTGTGCTTCCCTGACAGAACATTTTCCCTTTCCTGAGACCCTGGCTACCAAGTGTCATTGAGATGAAGTGTGATTGAATTGATTGGAATGACTGCAGATTTCAGAATCTCCAAAGTAATGGGCCACATTGGTTCTGAATGATGAGAGAACTTAGGAAACCCTGAAAACAGACCACCTAATCACCACATTCAGAGGGAAGTGTCTCATTTGCCAGGTAACTTGTGGAGGGCACAAAAGGTCTTCAAACACAGAACTGAAGGATATTAGAGTTGGAAGGTGAACTTGGGTAAAGGGCAGAACACTGTGGAAGAGAAAGGAGCTATGAATTCCCTGAGCAACAGAGAAAATAACAGCAGAGTTCAGACTGAAACTTAGGTTGTATGACCCTGAGATCCATATCCTTTGCTCTTCAGTATTTTCTGAAGTATGCTCTACAAAGAGTGGCTTCTGTACACATGGACTGGATCTTGGTAAAGGAAAAAAGAATGTGGCGTGATAGCAAATAATTTAAGAACTATGGTTTAGTAGAGGGCAAAGGACAAAACTTGATAGCTTGGGATGTGAACTCTTTTTTTTTTTTTTTTTGTCTTTTTTATTATTATTGATTATTTTATTTATTTACATTTCAGATGTTTTCCCCCTTCCTGGTCTCCCCTCTGAAAACCCCCCATTCCATTTTCCCTCCCCTTTGCCTCTGAGATGGTGCTCTCCCACCCACCCACTCCCACCTCACCCCTTTAACATCCCCTTAACTCTGGGGCATCAAGGACCACAGGACCAAAGGCCTCCCCTCCCATTGATGCCAGATAAAGCAATCCATTGCTATATATGTAGCTGGAGCCAAGGACCCCTCCATGTATACTCTTTTGTTGGCGGTTTAGTCCCTGGGAGCTCGGGGCGGGGGGGTCCAGTTAGTTGATACTATTCTTCTTCTGATGGGTTGTAATCCCCATCAGCTCCTTGAGTTCTTCCCCTAACTCTTCCATAGGAATTCCCATACTCAGTCCAATGGTTTCTGCCTCTGTATTACTCAGGTGGGGCAGATATCTTAACACTGAACAATAAAAAAAACTATTGAGAAAGCCAGTGCTGGACTGAACAGATGACTCAGCACTCAGAGCACTGGCTGCTTTTGGAAGGGACCTGAGTTCATTTCCCAGCACTTAGACAGCTCACAACCACAGGTATCCCCAGTTCCAGGGGATACTTTGCACTCTGCTGGCCAGTACAGGCACTGCACTCCTGTGAATACACACACACAGGAAAACCCACATACATTTTTTTTTTTTTTTTCAAAAAAGATGAATGAATCTTTCGAAACCTGAGCTACATTATTTTACATTATTTGCTGATGGCTTGGGGAATATGTCAACAAATGAATCTTAATATTTTGTTCAAAAGTGACGGCTACTCTTCCATGGAGAGTATAGGTGATTATATATGTTTTCAAAAAGGCCACCCAGTTTCTCAGGAGCACACACCAGAGGGACCTGAGGTGAAGCATCTGAAGGATGATCTTGTATGAAATTCACCTGCTAATTACAGGTAATGAGGTAAAATATTAACTCTCGGTTTTTGGCTTGCTGAAGGAAAGAATCCAGCAGATGGCTTGGGCAGGTGAAGTAAAGGTTTATATAGCAAAGAAAGAGATTGGAGTGAGCTACACCTAAGGTCTAGGTAGTGAGGTGAATTTTGTGTTAAGGATTTTATTTTATCTTCTTTTAAATTATATTTGTTTATTTACTTGTGTGTGTGTGTATACTTGTAGCATGTTTGTGTTTGTATGTGTAAAGGCTGATATATAGTCCACGATAAATGTGTGGATATCAGAGGACAGCTTCTGGAAGTCAGTTCTCTTCTCCTATGTGGACTCTAGGATTTGAACTTATGTCCTAGGCCTTGGCAGCAGATCCCTTAACCATCAAACCATCTCCCTAGAGCTGTGCTATATGTAAGAGATTTTGTGAATACTGATGAAGTAGGGTTTATTTATGAAGTAAGATCAGATGCTTCTTTTTCTCTCTCACACTGGATCTGGACCCCTTTGAATTTCTTCCCATGATCCTCTACAAAACTCACCAAGTGCAGGAGGAAGAGGGCTGTGTGTTTCAAAATCACAATATAAGTTATGTCACAATGCAATCGGGTGTTTCTGAGTATAAAGACCCTTCCTTTCAAAATATATGGGAAAGAGTCTTGGTATTTTAATTCCAGGCAGAGCAAAAGACTAGCTCCAACTAACTCCACAAATGTTAGCCACAGGGGATCTTGCTGATAGTGGAAGACACAGTCACCAAGATTCAGCTATTGTTTCAGTGATGACCTCACAGCTAACTCCCTTTCTGAGACTATTCAATGTCTGATAACTTTCTTGTAACTTTTTGTGGGTTAAGATTTTGCTGCCCCAGAGTCAAGACACTCTGTTACTTTTAAAATTGAAGCTTTATCCTAAAAAGCTGGGGGTCAACTTTGAACAGCAGCTTTTCAAGTTCTCCAAACAGAAATCGGTCCCCTACTGACTTCTTTCTTCTACCTAACTGCACAAGCTAACTAGGTGGAGAACATTGTAGGTATAGTGGACAGCCTGTGGTGAAGAACACATTGTATATTAGGTTAGAATGTTCTGGTGCAAGGATCCATAAAAGCACCCTTAAATCCTTTAGGCTCATGACATCTGGATACAACAGTGGCTTAGAAGTGCTGTCAATTATTATTGAATTACATTTTAGTTATTAATTTTGTATCTGCGAGTATGTGTTTGAGTGAGTGAGTGAGTGAGTGTGTGTGTGTGTGTGTGTGTGTGTCTGTGTGTGTGTTTGCACATGTTATTACATGTGGTTAGAGCTCAGACGACAACTTGTAGGAATCATTTTTTCTATGTACCTTATTAGTCATAGGAATTGAAATCTGGCCACTAACCTTGGTAGAAAGCAGCTGCATCCATTCAGCCAGTTGTAGCCATAGCATTCTTCATGCCATGGGGTTTACTGAGAAGTATTTTATGGTGGAGGCTAAAAATGTGGTATTCTGTGAACTATGCTTGTGGTCGAGAAAAGCAGCTAAACAATTAAGCCTGAAGGTTTAGCCATTGATTCTGAAAGCAGTTGTTCAGTGACTGATTTCCTCTGTAGAGACTTTAATTTCTGTCTGAGATATTGCTCTTGATAGTCTGTTCTCCTGCTCTAATCAGCTCTGATTTCACAGCCCAGTGATTTTTTTTTTCTGACTATACTTTTAATTCTGGGTATTTGATTCTGAACTGGCTGCCAGTCAAGGTCAAGTGTCAGCATGAGGGCTGAGAAATGCTACCTGCTATCGTGGGCTGGTCTTGGAGCATGGTGGTGCAGATGATAATGTTTCCTATAGACTCGTGTATTTGAGTGCTTGGTCCTCAGTTGGTGGAAATGTTTGGAAAGGACTAGAAAGTGTAGCCTTGTTGGAGGAGATATATTACTGGGACTGAGCCTTGAAATGTCAAAACCCCACACCATTCCCAGTTAGCTCTCTTTCTCTCTCTCCATTCAACTTAAGGATCAGGATTTAAACTCTTAGCTATTGTCCCATCAGCCTACCTGCAGGCCTGCTTCTATGTTCCCTGATATGATGGTCATGGGCTCTAACCTTCTGGAAAAATGAGCTCACCGCTTTCTTGTATAAGTTGTCTCACAAATGTCAACAGGTCCTTGGTTAAGGGTAAGATTTGGTGCTTACAATTCAGTTTGGTCTACCTTGAACTCGCATAGGCTTGTGCTTTCTGTATCACCCATAAGGTCATGTGTCCTCTCTAGAAAATACTGTTCCTTTGTAGTCATCCACTGCCTCTGACATTCCTTATTTCCACACCCTCTTCTGCATGAAGAAAAGGTAGAGACTGGAGAGGAAAGAGTATGCTCCACCTCTTCATTATACAGCCCTGCTTCACAACCATTTTAATATTTGCATTCTGGGACTCCAAGTGGGTTACTTAAACTCTATTAGCCCTAGTTTTCTCATCTCCCAGTGCAGACTTTAATAAGTTCATGCAACCAATTAAATGAGGCAATGCATGAAAATATTTATCAGTGTTCAGAATTAACAATGACTGAGATGCTGAGAAAATGCTGATCCTAAGGTTATTAGACAGCTAGTAGTACCGCAGACTCATCAGCCATCATTCTAGTCATTTTGTAGTTGTTATTTTGAAAGTCTATCTTTTTTTTCCTGATAGTTCTATAGAAGTTTCCTTCATCTTCATGGGTGAAGGGGCAGCTCATTTCTCAGTGACAGGCCTTGTGTTTTTGCTAGAGATTATGACAAGTTCAAATCACTGCCAGCTTTATCTTGCATGGATAGTCTGGAGCAAATGTGCCAAGGCTGTGAAAGCCAAATAACTGGAAGTTTTGAACTATATTTACATACTTTGACGCTGACAGCATGGGTTTTCATTTGTGCTCAAGAAGGAGGAGTGATAGCAAGTTGTCCTCTGATGTCCACATGTGCACCTTGTTCCCCCTCACACAACTTTTCCTTTTCTCTTAAGGAGATTATAATGTTGTGTGACAGAAAAAATTAACCAATAGATGTAACAACAGTGCAAGAGTTAATTACAGTGCTGTAGTAGTATACATTTATCTATCTATCTACCCATTTCCTGGATATTTGAGTGTCTATTTAGTACCTAGTTTGCCTATATCTATCTAATTAAATTTATGCCTTAGCAGAGATTACCCTGAATAGGAGAAAAAATATTAATAATGAAGAAATACACAGTCAGTAACCAGGAAATCCTGTAACAGTATGAGAAGGTGAACAGAGAATTAAGACAAGAACTTATTTTATAGAAGAGATAGTCTGAGAAAATATTTAAGGATATGGAGAAGCATGGAAGCATGGGATAGAGGGGAAATACAGTCCATGTCTATGGAATGATAAGCTCAAGGCAAGAAGAATTGGCTTGGCTTGCTTCAGGATTGGTAGAAAGGTTTATTTGCACACAATCTAAACCACATAAGAAGTGATGCATCCATTTACTATGTGGATGGACTGTTGGAAGAACATTTTATCAAAGAAGAGTAACTAGGAGTTTGATTTCTGACCCATGAAATGAAAGATGTGTATTAAACATCTGAGTCAGGATCAAGGGCAGTCAGTGGTTTGATTTTTGGGTATGGGTAGGTCTAGCTAATATTTAAACAGTGACTGGGAGACATTTTCCAATAGATATCTAGGAGATGTGAGAGAACCAGCCAAGTAAAAACACACAAGCAAGAGATTCAGAAGCTTGAGGAAGAAAAAAAGCAAAGTTTCAAGAACAAAGAAGTGATCAAATAAGATATAACTCATAGAGCATCCTTCTGGGGCTGGGAAAGAAGGTTGGAAACTGTTTGAGGCCAGACTTGATGTTCTCAAGGATGGGGATCCATCAGTAGGATGCTCTTCCATGATGGAAGGGTAGTTGGGGAGAGGAGAGGACCACGGGGAGAACCAGGGGAAAGATATTAGATGTGCATCAGATGAAGAGGACCAGCTGGTACCCTGAATAGTGCAGACATGGTTTCAGGGAGAGCAGGAGAGAGGGAGGATACAGAGTAATGACTGCTCTGGTTTTCTGTTGCTGTAACAAATACCCTGAACCAAAAGGAGCTTAGGGGAGCAAATAGCATATTTGGGTTATAGTTCCACATTACGGTCCATTATTGAGGAGAAATCAAGGCAGGATTTCAAGAAACTAGTGACAGTATATCTACAGCAGGAGGAAACATATATGCCCAAGTTCATGTCTACTTTCTGTTAGTTTCATTCATTTATTTAGTACAGATCAGAACTCCCTGATGAGGGATTGGTTCCACACATAGGGGGCTAGATCAATTAACTACCAACAACCCCACACAGACATGCCCAGAAGCCAGTCTGATTTAGTACCCACTTTCAGAACAATTTTTGACTGTGATAAGGTGAGAGTTAAACAAAGCTTAACTAGCACAATGACCAGGGATTCATCACTATGTAGGCATAAGACCTGTACCCTGGTCAGGAGGACATGGGGAACTAGAAGAGGAATATCCTTAGGAATAATATAGTAGAAGGCTCATTTCTGGACTTTGAAATCACAAGAGGACCCAGTGAGCATATTCAAGCTAAGCTGCAGACAAAGCTGGGTTTCTGCAGGTGGCATTGAGGTATTTTATTTGTAGTTTGAAATATTTGTAATTTATTTTTATTTGTAATTTGAAGAGCCACAGAATAATTGGTATCCATGAGGGAGATTATCTGAAGATGTGCTGATGTCCTGGAGACCCTGATGTCCTGAAGAAAGTACTGGGAAGCTGGACATCAGGACACTGAGTCCTAAGCTGGGCATAACCTAGACAAATGGTACAAGGCTGGCTAGTGAGGTTTTGTTTGCCACCATGAAATGTGGAGAATGCAGGCTTTCAGGTGAATGGAGAGTCTTTGGAGACATGCCACTCTTACGCTATTGCAGCCTCTGTGCCAAGCTGCTGTAGCCTCCCACGGCTGACGATCTTTGGCCATTAATTTTCATTCCAGTGGTACATCTCCAAGTGTTCATCAGACATGAGAGGAGTCCCATCTTCTAAGATTATATTTGTATGAGGCGCTCCTTCCACTTTCACTTCCCCTCTCCTTCCCTCTTGTCGTTCAGCCTGTCCTTTACATTTTCGAGAAAAGGAATGTAATTTCAGACCACTCACAGGAAAAAATAATTAGCAAATTCATGCTTGTTACTAAATCATACCAGATTGTTGTTGTTGTTGGGAAAAATAGAGATTGTCTTAGCACCTACCAGTGCTTGCTCTCTATAGCCTTGTTAAACCTTCCCCTCTGACAACCCTGGTCACTGTTTCCTTAGCATGCCTCAAAGCTTTGCCTCCCGGCAGTGTGACATGTGACTTTAGCCAGGAGCACCAGAGGCCATTGTGATGCTCTGGTGACCTTGCTCTGATGCCCATATGACCTCACCACCATCACATGGTCCCCTGTCTTACCCATGTCAGCCTGTTCTAATTGAGCAACTCTTACCATAGCTGAGTATGTAACACTGGGGGCAACCAAAGCATGGGTAATCCTGCTAGAGGCATACTGATTGTTTCCCTTGCCCTTTAAGTGGACAAGTGGAACTAAGCACTGATACAGTGATGAAGTCACGGTAGTGATCACTAGTGTTTAGTACCTGCATCAAGTGCTATGCTAAGTACTTTCATGCATTTGTCAATTAAACATCCCATGGATAAATACGGTTAGAACCATGATTATTACTGTCATCTGATAAAGAGAGAGAGAACTGAGAAAACCTGATAATTATCTCTAATCCTGATTGCTGTGCTAAATCAGTCCTTGTCTGTCTGTCTGTCTGTCTGTCTTTTTCCTTGCTATCTGCTTGCTTTCCTGCCATTTTTCATTTGCAAGTTAATTTTTATTTTCTAAAAAGTGATAGATGTGAATTCTAGAAAGCATACAACTATTAAAATTAAAAAGTTCATGTAAGGAACACACACACACACACACACAAACACACATGCACACACCCACTACATGCATACACATGCTTGCCTGTGCACACATGCATGTGTACTGTATGTACTGTTCTTTTCTAATTCCATGGTCTTGTGGTTCTATGGTGTGGGCACTGATGACAAGCTGTCTACCTCACAACCTGCTTCTGGCCACATCCCCCAGACACTTGCTTACAGATCTCACTGCATCACCCCCCTTATCTGTGCCTTATATTCAGCACTCCTCCTACGTGCCCAGGATGGTGAGCTGCAGAGTGCAAGTCAGCACATGCTTTCCTGTTGTTCCCAGCACTGAAACCAGCTCATGTGGCCTAGCTTGTATTTCTAATAAATACAATGTTAAGCACACACAAAATGGCAGTTTCATAGCCCCCATGCCTGCCCAATCTCCACTCTCTTTGCACATTTTTCTATTGTAGTATCATTTGCACTTTTTCCTATAATTCATATATTAGGGAGACAACCTCTAAGTTAAAAATATTCCCTCCTTTAAAGTTTTTGTTTCATTTCATATTTTAAAACTATAGGGAGCTGAAGTGGATGTGAGAGGAACTGGAGAAGAGAGGAATGCAGATTATCAAAACACACTGTATGAAATTCTCAAAGAATTAATAAAATATTATTGTAAAGCTGGCATTTTAAAATAGAAATTAAGGTGAGTGTTGGAATCATTTATTAATCTTAATTTTTAGATTATATGTTTTATATTCTGCATGTGATTGTTTTGTTTACACATATTTATGTGTACCACATGCATGCCTTGTGCTCATAAAAGCAAGAAGGAGGCACCAGATCTCCTGGAACTGGAGCTACAGACAATTGTGAGCTGCCAAGAAGTTGTTGGAAACTGAATCCAGGCTCGGTGCAAGAGCAACAGTGTTCTTAACTTCTGAGTCATTTCTCCAGATCCTCCAAGTTTAGCATCACTTAGGTATGGGTATTGTACTTTGAGGTTTTTTTCGAAGGCTCTCCGTACTCTCTGGTTTTAAAGCACAACCCATGTTTTTCTTTTATCATATACAGACCCCCCCTCACTATGACCACGATTTGGTTGCTATGTTTCTTCATGTGTATTACACTGCAGATCTTTCTAGGCTCTTTTCCCAGGACAGTAGGAGCAAATAAGCTGGGCATACAGCATTTGTGGTTTTTTGCAAAGTGTGGCGTAGAAGGGGACCTGCAGCCCACTTAGGTAGTTTTGGAGAATGCAT
Organism: Montemys delectorum; assembly: GCA_019843815.1. Lineage (NCBI taxonomy): Eukaryota > Metazoa > Chordata > Mammalia > Rodentia > Muridae > Montemys > Montemys delectorum. The sequence goes on along the minus strand of JADRCD010188838.1, from coordinate 18,285 downwards.
AGGTGATTTGGAAGTGCTGTCATGTTTGAAAAGTATCGGTAAAACCAACAAACTGTGGGCTTTTTCTATCTTTCCCAGAAACAGTTGGCCTCTTCCCCCCATACACTAATATCATCACAACTTGGAGGAGCCACACAGACTGCCCCCTATCCCCCACACCCTGCTGACTTACTGGGGGCTGAACTGGCTCAAAACTGAGCCAATGTCTGAATTTAACAGCTAATTCAGTGTATCTTCAACTCTTCAGTTCACTCATTATACAAGTTGGGGACCCCATAGAATAAGCTCTGGATCGTGACTGAAAGGTGTGAAATTAATTTAATCCACATATAAACACTTGTGAAGTGTTCATTAGAGTGAGGTTGTTTTCACCTAGTGTTGTAAACACTGCACATAGATATATTCATTTTTCTATTTGTTCATACACATTCATTTATTGATTCAACAAATTTACTAGGGATTGTTTTCTGGTATATGCAATATCAAACACTGAACTTGTATTGAAATTATTTTTTTAATTTAACTGGTTACATAAGATACGTGAGCAGGAGATATTAATAAGAAATCCACAATTTGAGCATAGTACAGTAAAGACAATTTAGGGACTGTCACCAGATACCTTGCTGTTAAAAGAGCAGAATGCAAAGAGGTCACGGTGACATATGAACCATGGAAGCATGTGCCTCAGGGAGGGGACGACTCTTAGTTTATATTCAGGGTGTGGTAAAGGGCATTTGATACCAAGATGTCATAGATACACATAAATCCTTCATCTTTAAGAAATGATGGAGTCACTTCTCTGTTATGCTTTTTTCCCTTCATCCATTCTTTAACAGAGATTGACTTTCTCTTTCACTGGAGATATATGCTTAGAAGTTAATTCTTATCATCTCAACAAGTGGGAATTTTTTGGTATAAAGTTATGGATTAAACGTATCAAAAATAATAGGGAAAGATCATGAGGTGTGTAGGGTGAATTTTCCAATTGATGTAAGTATAGCTGACAAATGCAAAACTTTAAAAATTTGCCCATTGATCAGTGACTCTTCTCATGGCAGTGACAAAGTGCCCAACAAAAGCAGCTTTATAGCTGTCTCCTGAGAGGCTCTGACAGTACCCGACTAATACAGAAGTAGAGGCTCACAACCATCCATTGAACTGAGTACAGGGTCCCCAATGAAGGAACTGGAGAAAGGAACGAAGGAGCTGAAGGGTTTGCAGCCCCTTAGGACGAACAACAATATGAACTAACTAGTACTCTCAGAGCTCCCAGGGACTAAACCACCAACCACAGAGTGAGTGCACATGGTGGGACTGATTGCTCCAGCAGCATGTGTATAGTAGAGGATGGCCAAGTCGGTCATCAATGGGAGGAGAGGCCCTTGGACCTGTGAGGGTTCTGTGCCCCAGTGTAGGGAATGCCAGGGCCAGTAAGCAGGAGAGGATGGGGTGACAAGCAAGGGGAGGGGGGAGGGAACAGGGGTTTGTTCTTGTTGTTTTTTTGTTTGTTTGTTTTGGGAGGGGAAACTTGGAAAGGAGAAATCATATGACATGTAAATAAAGACAATATCTAATAAAATAAAAAAAAATACAAAACAAGAGAAGGTTTTGTTTGGACTCACAGGGGTTAAGAGAACATGCTCGCAGAAGTCTGTGTCCTAGGATGGATGGTGGATGGCTTACAGCATCCCACAACTCCAGCTCCTTTGTCCTTTTCTGGTCAGATACCTGAACTTGCAAGAACAAACCCACACACAGACACACATGTATATACATGGTTAAATTTAAATGATGTATTATTTGGGCTCACAGTTTGAGAGTGTTGTCCTTACTGTCAGGGAAACCATAGCAGTAGAAGCAGGAGACAGCTGGTCACACAGTCAGGAAGCCAGGAGTCGTGAATGCCAGTGTTAAATTAGGTTTCTTTTTCTGACTCAGTCAGAGACCCCAGCCTCTGGGATGGTAATGTCATATTCAGATGTCATCTCACCTCAGCTAACTTAATCTAGGGACTCATTCACAGATGCACAGAAGTTTATCACCTAGATAAGCCTAGATTTTACCAGGTGGAAAATCAATATAAGCTACCATATCCATTTTGATAGAACATCAAAGATACCCCAAACAGCATATAAGGAATCTGGTGCAGATCTCCCCTAGACCAAAGTCATCACGGGAAGTTTTGTGCTGTTGCTCTGTACAGGGAAGCAGTTCAGTCTGCCTTCAGCTCACTCTTCCCACTGACATCACACATTCATTTCCTTCCTCTCTAGTCCATGTCCTTCCTGGTTGTCTCTAATCATGAATCCCTACCTATAACTATCTAGGGATAGCAATCTACTTGCTTCTTAAAATGCTACTTCTGAGTCATTTATTTTGTATTGAAGCACACAGACAAAGGCTTTGGTAGCCTTGCAGTGTAGAGACTAGACTGGGAGTTATATGAACAGGGTTTTAAGAATAGCTTAAAACAGTGGGAACATTTTATGAATAACAGTGAACTGGCTACTAAATGAGCTGGGGGAAAATGCTGCCTCTTTCTCATTTCCTGAGGTCTGCAGTTGGAAAGGAGAGAAGATAGGTTGTGTGTGTGGTCAGGGAGAGGGTTCAGTGTGGTCAGCAGCTGCAGTGACTGGGGACCACCAAGGCTCAGTATCTGGCTTTAAGCTGGAACTGTACTTTCCTACTGCATTTTAGCCTGCTGGCACCACCTTGCCATTTACATCTCCAACACTTTCAAAGAAAGAACACCTGAGTTTTGTTTTAAAGCTGCATCACTAAAGGAAAATGATAATGCTTTATGGTTTCGTGTATATTGACTATTTCTGTGATCTTGGAGTGACTCTAGGCTTATTTTTCTTCTCCAATTTAAAAACTATTTTTGAGTTATAGTGAAGTAGTATTGTCATGGCCACTTTGCATGAGAGCAAACTGAGTTTTTCAAACTGCCCCTCAGTTGGCTCCAACCTCACCCTGTAGTTAGGAATGCCTATTAATTTTTTGTGTTACTGGGTTCCATTGTCACATTTCCATACATGCATATGTCTCTCTTTGATTATATTCTCTTGTCTGGAATCTAACCATGCTCAAGAGCTGACAACCCCACACTGTGTGCTCTGGTGCCCTTTTTCTCACCATACCATCAGTATCAAGCACATGGATCTGTGCTGACTGGGTCTAAACTCACTGTCACTGGCAGCCTCAGCAGAAACTCACTGTGAGAAATGTGTGCTTTATTTTAATCTTCATCTTTCCTGGGAACACATTTGCCCTTTTCTCAATTGTCCACGGCCAAGTCCTACTCGTAGTTCTACCCACTGGACATCTAAAACTGGCATCATGTGTCATTAAATATTTTTAATGTATCAGTTATATCATAGGCCTGGGTATGGGCAGCAGAGGGTAACATGGGTTTGAGGGAAGAAAAGGAAAATACATACACGTGTTCTAAGTTTGCTTTCTGTTGCTATGACACACTCTGACCCAATGCAACTTAGGGAATGAAAGTTGCTTGCTATTCTACACAGCATTATCCCCAACCAAAGCACTTACTTGATGGCCAAGAAGTACAGCTGGAACCTCAGGGCCTGCTGCTTGCTCTCTGGCTCACAACCTGGCTTATATTCAGCTGGCTTTCTTATATAGCCGAGACAATTATGCCACCCACAGTAGGCTGGGCTCTCCTGCTTCAACAAACAAATCAAGACAATTCCCCATAGGCCTATCTGACCTGGGCAATTTCTCTATGGAGACTCTCCACTTGAATGACTCTAGGCTGTGTCAAATTGATGGTAAAAGCCAACCAAGACAACTTCTAAAATACAAATTATCTATTAATTTTGGAAGGAGCAAGTCATCCTTTACCTTGCAAACTACTCCTGTGCAGTTGGTAAATTTCTACCCTACAGTGAAGTGTGATGTCTTTTCTGTTTTGCAACCTTCCTTTGCCAATATCACAGAGGGAAGCTGCCTCCCTTGACGGGAAGAAAGGAATTAAATTATGAACAGAAACACCGAGACTGGCGAGCAGGAAAGTGTGTGCACCTCACACACACGCCTTTGTCTCCGGATGGGGGTAATTACTAGTTCCTGCCCCTCTTATTCTTTCTACCCTGGGCTGTCAAGCTTCTCACCTGCCTTTAGAAATATTAACAATAGCTAATGTTCTTGCTTTTTTAGATGAAAATACTCCAATTTAAGAGAACAACCAAGAATCACTCAGACCTGGCTTCCAGCCTGCTGCCCTTCTTTTGTCCCCTCCTCTATGTTCCCCCTCTGTGCAAGAATTGACCTTCAGGCTCCACTGAGGGCATCATAGTGTTCTGCTCTGGCTTGACACATTCTTCTTTGCATAACCAACATTTACTGGTTTCGCAACCCTTCAGGGAAATATACACTCCAGCAGATACTTTCCTCTCTCTGCCTCCCAAACAGGGTCTTGGCTTGAGGAATATGTTCTATCATCTCTAAGGCTCCTGTTGACCACTAAGCACCATTGTTGTCAGAAATACATAAAGAAGAGAGTAACCACACCCTACATGAAGCCACACACATCTCCTAGGTAATAAATCAGATCAGGGGACAATGGTAAGGGAGACTGTGCAAATGTGAGGTCCTGACATCCATTTGCAGAACACACATAAAAACTCAATGTCCTGGTATAGACATATAATCCTATCCCTTTTGAGTGAAAGACAGGTGGATCTCTGGAGCTCATGGGCCAGCCAGGCCAGTTGAATCAGTGGACAAGATTCAGATTCACTGAGAGATTCTGTCCCAAAGACCAGGATAGAGAGTGACTGAAAAACTTATCTTAGGGTGGCCTCTAACCTCTATATGGATGTGTATGCAAGAATGTATGTGTGCCCATGCACACGTGCACACACACACACACACACACACACACACACACACACACACACACACATTAAATAAATAAGTAAATAAACCATGATACTCAGAACACATAAGTTTATTTCAAATCCAGGATTAATCTTTACTGTTATTTGTATATGCTTCAGAAAATAATTTATCTTTTCCTAAATAACAACTTAATGAGGCTATAATGTGTGAGCTGTGACGTTACCTTTTAAAAGTGACCAGTTCCTGGCCTTCAAGAGAATCAGAGACAAGTGACTATCACTTCCACCTGTTTCTGTTTCTAGGTTGGTTTTTTTTCAGTCCCTTCAGAAAAGGACCCTGAATTCATCACTGATGATTTGCTGCCTCCATTCCTGCCCAATACCACTGACCTTCGCATTTATATTTTTCGGACAATTGCATAAATGGCAGTTGGCATATGGAGTTTTTCACTCAACATTATAATTTTGGTACATTTTGTGTCAGGAATTAATCTTAGTACTTCATGCAGTAGAGCAATATTTGATAGCATGAGTGCCACATTTGTTTATTCATTAATAATGGGCATCTAAAATATTTCTATTAATTTAAAAGCTCTTTTAATTTTGTATAGATGGGTATGTGTGTATGTGGGCAGTGTGTGCACATGAATGTGCATACCTGTTAAGACCGGGGGGGGGGGGGACAAAAATTCCCCTGGGGCTATCAGTGGTGGTGCACGTCTTTAATCCCAGCACTTGGGAGGCAGAGGCAGGCGGATTTCTGAGTTCAAGGCCAGCCTGGTCTACAGAGTGAGTTCCAGGACAGCCAGGGCTACACAGAGAAACCCTGGCTCGAGAAAGAAAAAAAAAAGAATCTCTGAGGCAGCTGATGTGAGTGCTGAGACTCAAACACTTTAACACCTACAGGATGGATATGAAATGTACAGTAGTAAATCTGCAGGAGTGTGACTCTGATACTGATGGGCTCCATGTTCTGCATGCCTACTATGTGTTAGATACTGCCACAGTAGTATATTCTTTGCATCCATTCCCATACATCTTCTCAGCATCTCTCCTGTTGGATCTGCTTAAAATAGGACACATTTAGAAATTATCCCAGTTTGCTGCTCTTAAACTTAAATCCAGGTTTAAACCAGGTAATTTTAATTGAATAACATCTTCTGTCTTTATTTGAAATATAGATATATGATTATATACATATTATATATGTTTATACATATACATACATATATATAGAGAGAAAGAGTTTCAATTTTATTTTTTATTGTTGTGATGAAATACTCTGATAAAAGAAACTTAAGGGAAAAGGAGTTTATTTGTCCAGAGTTCTAGGTTACAGTCTAACTTTGTGAGGCAGTCAAGGATCTAGTTATAGGTATCTACAGTTAAGAGTAGAGAAACAAATGAATGCATGTATGCTTTTGTTCAACACACTTTCTACTTTCCATTCAGTCTGGGTCCAAGTCCATTAAGTAGTGCTGCCTGTACAGTTCATGGGAGGCCTCTTTTTTACTGAGGAGAAAAGGAGAGGGCATGAGGAAGGGGAGGGTAGAGGGAGGGACTGAGAGGAGAGGATGGAGGGGAAGCTTCTATTTGGATGTAAATTAAATTAATTAGTTAATTAGCCAAATAGAAGAATATATATATATAACTTAAGAGAGAAATGGTTTCATTGGTTCAAAATTCCAGATTTCAGTTGCCATTATGGGAAGTTGAGTGGTAGGAACCAGAAGCAGTTATTCACATTGTTTCTCTACTCAAGAATAAAGAGTAGTAGATGAATGTGAGCATACCAGTCCTCAGTCCACTTTCTCCTTTCCTTTCAGTCCAAGGCTCAGCCCAAGCGATGCTACTGTCTACATTCAGTGTGGATCTCATCTTGATTAACCTAGCTAAGAAAATATCTCACCAGCATGCTTACAGGTCAACTTAAGCTATACAATTTTCCTTGATACTCCATACTCAGGTGATTTCTATATTATTTCACCTCATTTATCAAAACTAACCAGCACGCACACACACACACACACACACACACACACACACACACACACACAGAATAATTTTAATGTGCTTATATAATTAAAATAACATAACCAGAATCTATTACTATTAACTATTATAAATATGAAAAGATATTATAAGTGTGAAAACTGAGAATAAAGAAGGGGAAGAAGCACTCCTAAGTGATGTGCACCACTGGGGTCCTTGCCAGAATACACACCTAAATTTGCCTGTCTTGAAATTGAGGATTCTGCAAACTGGGATTGGGAAAGGTCATCTTCCATGGAAGATCAGGAGACCCATATTCCTCCAATTGTCCAATGCCAAATGATCATCTCTGAAAACATACATACAAGTAACATTATATGGACATAAGAGGTTACTAGGAGGAGTATATGTGTATATGCAGATACATATATGCATGCAGTAACAATTAATGTAAAGAAAAGGTAGCAAGTATTTGAAGGAGGACTGGGAGAAGTAGATGGGAGGGATTAAAGGGAAGGAAGAGAATTTCTAATTTTCTCAAATCTCAAAACAAAACAAAAACAAAGTGGCAAACCTGTTTCTCACCATGCTTGTTCCCCAAAGTGGTCTTCTCTCTGCCTTACATACTCATTAATACTGAGAGCTGTAACATGATTGATGTCCCAGACCTTGACAAAGCTGAAGTCTAAATGAAGGATGAGAGAAGGTCATGGGAAACACTGCAGTGTTTTAAGGTCCTCTAGACCTCTCAGAGCATCTTCTACCACAGGCTAAGCCTCAGCACCTAGCCGTAGCCACATCCCTGGAGTTTTGGCTGAGTTCTAATCTCCCTAGCCTTTGGTTGGAGAGGTACAGTCTTTGCACATCTGGATATTTCTCCCAGTTCTTGTCCCCACTTGGCAAGAAATCCACTGGTGTCTGGAAAATAGGTGATCATTGTGGTTTGAATGTGAAGTGTCAGCTGTATGTTTACATGTTTGATCACTTGGCTTCCAACTGGTGACCTTTCTTTGGCAAGGTCATGGAACATTGCTAGAGGAAGTGTGTCTCTTGGGACTGGCCTTGAGGAATTTTAAATGGCTCTACTTCTTGTCTGCAGTCTATTTCTTTTCTGTGACTACATTGTGACCCTTCATGGATCACTGCCATGTCTTCTCCAAGATGAATTCTCTACCCACTTGTACTATAAGTTAGAATAAACCCTTCTTCCCTTAAGTTTCTTTTCTACAGAACTTATAATACAACAGAATATTTTATCTTTAATTGTATATGTATGTATTTGCATTCATTCATTCATTAAGTCTGTCTGTCTATATGTCTACATGTCTGTCTATTGTATGTATGTACAAATGAATCCAAATGCCTGCATATACCAGATGTGTAAGAACCCCTGGAGCTAAAGTTGTAAAGGCTAAAAGCCACTAGACCTGGAGATTGGAGAATGAACTCAGGTTCTCTGTAAGAATAGTACTTGCTCTTAACCATTGAGCCATTTCTCCAGCCCCTAGTGATTCCTTTTCAGTCCCCACTTGAATCTAGATACTTTTGAACCTTTTAGATGTGTGCTTGCTTCCTGCTTGGAGAGTAAAAGGAAAATAACTGTAGACCACAGACAGGCTTTACTAGCCCATTCATCACCAAGACTTGGCTTAAACCTTTTCTTTCTGAATTATTTTCCTCTGGCATGGAGATGGGATTCCAGAAAGAGCCATGGGAATGAGTCAAGCAGCAAATAAAGAATAAAGGAACTTACAGAACCCAGACAGTCATTAATCATTTAATGGTTCTTCTTTTGTTTTCCATGCAAAATGGGGTGACTGACAAGAACATGGATCTCAAAGCCACTGGGACAGAGAGGAAGGTCCAGGAAAGAGACAGGTGGAGCATAAACAGTGATAGGGTGAGATAAGAGGAGAATCTGCCAGCCAGGAAATCTGTTCTTTCACCTAGTGTCTTCAGCCAAGAGAGAAGCTCTCTGGAACTTTGACCATCATTTTTAAAGAGCCTAGTTTCATGGCATTCAGTGAACTTTTCCTGGGGAGATTAACAAATGTCTTCTCTCTCCATATAGTGCATCAGGGACAGACCAAAGAAAGAATTTTGCCCAAGTCTAATCTTAAGTATTGAAGCAATGAGTCTAATTAAAGATCTTTAGAGGTAACTTAAGAGGGGCTATACACCACCTCTCCCCCATTCTTAAATACCTACAGAGTTAGGTAAAAGGGAAGATCTCCCAAGCCTCCTCTCTCTAACCACCATTAACTTCTTTTGCGCCCTCAGTAGCAGAACGTGGTGGATGCCTCCCTCCATATATGATAGAAATTTAATGAGCATAGTCGTGTACAGGTCAGCAGCTAAGAATTCAAAAGAACAGCCATCATATCCTGCCTAGAGGAGAGCTGTTCACAACAATTGCATGAAGTGCTTCTGCAGCATCTTGTGCATTTGGATATTTGTAGTTGGTACCTCTCTGGCAGGGGCACAGCAAAGGGACACCATCAATATGCATTCTGCTCTGAGGTCCTTACATCTCTGGAATCTAACACTATTATCTCACATGCTACACAAAGATACTATGCTTCAGAATTGTCCAGGTAGCCATGCATACTCTAGTGAATTGGTTAAAAAATAACTAATAATAGTAATATTAATATAATAATAATAACAATAAAATTAAATTTTAATGCCTCAATAAATGATGTACTAGAAGTTTCTTAGAAGTATCGGACAAATCAATATAAAAGGCCATTTCACCATAACATCAATCATAAATGGCATTGTCAGAGATTATAATGAACGTACTTGAATATGTTGGCAAAGATCACAGAGGTTAGCTAAGTAAAGAAAGAGAAGTGAGATGTCTGTGTTCCTGAACATTTCTTTTTACTGGATATCCTGCATAATGCCTTCAATTTTAACTCCGTTAGTCTCTACTCAAGATAGCTTATGAAGTTCTATTGACTATTTGTAGACAAAGAAAGGAAGGTGTAAAATGGTGGTCAGAGGGACGGGGGGATGGCTCAGTCCCTAAGAGTTACTTGCTACAGCGTCATGAGGAGCAGAGTTTGGATTCCAGTGTTCATAGACCATGTCATGAATATAGTACTTCAGCTCTAAAGAGGCTTGTGTCCGAGACAGAAGGGTGGGTGGGCTTTGATGGATTCCTGCCTAGCCAAAAACTGCAAGCCCTAGGTTCAAAGAGAAACCCTTCCTCAAAGGAACAGGTAGAGAGATAGAGGAGGAAAGCCAGTGCCCTCCTCTCATCTGCATGTACCTGTGCACACATACACATGCACATACACTCACACACAGAGGCATACATACACACGAAAAGATAAATAAGTCTTTACATAGTAAAACATTGACCGGTTGACGTAGTGTATTGATGGTAGACCCGTGCTAACCTGAGGAATCTAACTATGAGAAGTGTTGGCTTTGCCCCTCAACTCTATTGCAAAATAAACAATGCTTTTGTTGCCTGGTACAATTATGGAAGGGTTTGTGTAAGGATGGCATAAAGGACGCAAAGGAGGAGAGAGTTGAATCTACACATAATGCAAGTTACAGTTGAATGAACACACTATTTTGAAAAATATCACTCTAAATACTGAATAGATTAATGATATTTTTTTATTTTTTTATTTAATGTATGTGAGTACACCGTAGCTATCTTCAGTCACACCAGAAGTGGGCACTGAATCCCATTATAGAGGGTTATGAGTCACCATGGGGTGTTGGGAATTGAACTCAGGACCTCTGGAAGGGCAGCCAGTCCTCCTAACCATTGAGTCATTTCCCCAGCCTTCTACACTAATGATTTTTAAAGTAAAGAATAAATGATATTTGGCAGGAAAAATGGGATAGAATTCCAGATAGACTACATCATTATTGGCTGATGGAAGGGTATGAGCTAAAACATCAAATTGTAATAATCTCAGGATATTTTATGGAAGCCACCGGTTACATAAGTAAAGAATATAAGTCAAAAACTAAAAGACCACTTAGACCTTCTTATTCAGCTGCTGTGTCTGTCAGATGAAAGACACTGTCAGATGGATATTTCCCATGAGCTAGGTGGCTAGACATCTGTAAAGAAATCCATGGCCTTCTGGGATCAGTCTGGAGATGACTCACTCCAAGATGTTGCCTCTGTCTGTGCCCCAACCCCAGTGGTCTATATGTGAGAAATCCATGTGCTGGCTGTGTTAACAACATGAGTGTGCCCGACACTCTGATATCCAACTATTGGAAGCTTCCAAAGTGTTTTCACCTCTGCTCATAGATCTATTCACAGTTTGACTCACCTTCTAATCACGGATTTGTCCTTTATGTCATCATTCACTCTCCACCACGCCTCATCAATGGTGCACTGCATATTGCTAGCTCACATTTAATGAAACGCAGCCGGGCTTGCTGTTCTCCTTTTGCACTGTATCAGAGACAGATAAGCCGGTCAACAACTGCCATATAACATGATGAGTGCAGTTACAGATGCTTGAAGTAGCATGGTGACAGGGAACAGGAAACTTCAGCCACATCCAGGTGATATGGCTGGTATGGTGGTTTAAGCGTGGAAGGGACATGCTCACAACACTTGAATTTGGTCTTTAATATGCAAAGCACAAAAGGGAGAGGTTATCTCAAGGTAAAAATTAGCATATATTTTTAGCTTATATTAATTTTATCAAGGGGTTAGAGACCAGGACTGTGGGCTTACTCCTGGTCAGCACATATTCTATCACTGAGTTGCAACTGCTCACCCCACACCTCTACCCTATACCCACATATAAACCTCATACTCCAGCCTCTGCCTTATAGTTTGTCAACCTACATAAAAAGGTTAAAAATATATGTCCTAGTTTCTCTATGCTGCTTTGGTAAAGCATCATGGCAAAACAACTTAGAGGAGAAAGTGGTGATTTTAGTTAGCAGCTCCAGGTCCATTTAGTCCATTATTTTAGAAAGCTGCAGCAACAGGAACTTAGAGACAGATGGTCACATCATGCCAACAGTCATGAGAAATGAGAAATGAAGACATACATGTTCACTTGTTTGAACTCAGCTCCAGTTTTCCACTTTCATGTAATTCAGGATATCCTCTCTAGGGAATGGTACCACCCACAGAGGACTGAGCCATCCCACATCAGTTAACTTAATTTAGACAACTGTCAACAGACACATCCAAAGGCCACTCCAGTGTAAGCAACATCTCATTGTGACATTCTTCCCAGGTGATTCTAGGTTGGCTTTGGGTAACAGTTAAAGCTAATCTTAACAATACATGAAGGTGGATGATGTGTAGACACTAGGCTGAAGTGGATGTGGCCTTGTATAACAAAGGCTTGTAGTATAGTGAGTGTGGATATTGATAATGAATCATGGTAAAAAGTAAAAGGACCTGACATACTGATATGATATGAAGGATCAGGAATGAAGATCTTTGAGTAATGTTCTTTGAATATAGAGAAGAGCAATATAATTATGAAAGGGAGAAATCAAAGCAATAGCAGGAGAAACTTAAGGAGGATCTTGGAAAGCAGGCAGAGATCTAGGGACTAGATCCTAAAGTTATAGGAGATCAGATGGACTGTAGGCAAGGAAGAAGTAAGCTTGGTTGTATATATTTATTTGAACTATCTCATTTTGTAATAGTTAAGAAAACTGAGTTGATGTAGCAAACCCTGGAGACACGACAGTAATTATCAAGCCCTTCCTTGAATCCTAATGGGAGATACAAGTAGCTCTGATCTGGGGGACAAAAAACAGGGGAAAGAAGGCATAAGCCTTGCTGAGCTCTTGTGTATATCTGTGGCAGAATTACCTCAAGAAGTATTTGGGAAATGGTTTGTATTTAACACCTTTCTCTACAGACATAGAATCCAGTGCAGGAAAGTGCATCTGACCCTGCCTCATCTGAAATATATATCTGGTGTCCATTGCTATAGGGTAGATGGAGAACAGAGCAGGAAAAGTCTGGGACTTCCAACCTAAGCAAAGCTGAGGATATGTTTTCCTGATTTTCAGACTTGATGTGTACAGCACATCCCTGGAGAGTGTTAAGATGATGGTCCCTAGGCTTTATTGCCAGGCTTCCTAGTGTCTTTAAATAAGAAAGATCATTTAAAGACAAATCCTACTGGGGGCATTGACTTGCTCAGCTTCTCATCTTATCTCTCTTCTCTGCCCCTGGCCTTTGAGAATTCCTGGTTAATAATACAAAGAATCAAGATAAAGGAAGAAGGATCAGGATCCCAAACACTTTGGAGCAGGGTCTGGTCTCCTCCTTCTCCCTTGACTATCACGTGTTATTCTACACACTGTAGGATTTAAACTTATTTGTCGTACACAAGTCCACAAGGAAAATGAAACGTTATAAAACTTCAGCTAGGAGCTGTATGCAGGAGAAATTATTGAATTAAATTATTGATAAGTAGCATTGGGAAGATCTCTATGAAATGTTATTAGCACAGAGTTTTGTCTCTGAGCAGCAGTTTTCAGGTGCCTACCCCAGCTCCACACCATGCAAAATAAACACTAGCTAAACCCATAGGTTATAGTGCTCTGGTAGAGATTTCAACTGGTAGTATCTTTCAGCACTTTCAAAATTATCATTATAATTGTTCATATATAGTACCCATGGGCATGACACACTATACTAATTTAAACTTATACAAGGATATGGTGAGGCTTACAAAACAGATATTAAGCCATGTGTCTGTTATCAAAACCTCGAATTGTTCTTGGTCGATCTCCATTAGAAATGTCAGGAATTAAGATTTTTCTTTTTTTTTCCTTTTTTCCCTGTCTTTTACTTTTATCTCTGCACACTTCCCCAATATTCATAATCACACACACACATATCTTCTTTACTTGATGGGGTAAATCAGAAAATGTTTATTGGCATGATATATCCCTTCCATTTCCTTTCCCCACAGTGTCTGGAAAGCTACAGAGATCTGTTGTTCAATTAACTAAAGGTCACATAGCTGTCAGCCTCTTCTCACTGCCCCCTTGCTGTCAGCTCAGTGAGTGTGCTAGAAGCAGAGGTCTCTGGTTCAGCTTGGGCCCTCTGGCTCAGATGAAGACTGCCGGAAGGAGTTCCAAGTGAGTGATGTGTGGCGAGGGCCCTACAGACATTGATCTTGTGTGACTCACCACTTGCTCAGATAAGCACATGGGGCTTGTAGAGAAGCAAAGATGGATGGATAAATTGGGTTTCTTGCAAATTCAAGTTTCATCAGAAAAGTAGCAAATACCCCAAGGCTGGTCCTAAGGAAAAAGAACACCAGGTAAAGCAGCACCAATCCATGTGTACTGGATTTAGTGACCATCTCTATAGTCTTGAGAGACATGAGTTAACTGTTGAAAATCTGGACATTTGAAGTTAACCCTTTTACAACATCAAAGTTGCTCACTAGGAAATATTTCATTTGCCTGTCCATTAATTTGTTGTTATAAGCTGTCTCTCAGTGTTCTGCAAAGGGTATAACCTGTCTTTGGTGCCATTCCCAATTCAAGAAGCCACTAACATTTTATTTTAGAAAGAGTGGGGGCAGAACCTGGGGCTTGCAAGCTTTAAAGCCACAAACTCTCTGCTGTAGCTCATCCTATATATTCTCAATTCAAAGAAGCTATATCTAGCCTATCCACAAGGAGATATGGCTTTGCACTCACAAAACTCCTCTTATTAAATAGTGTTATGGGACCCATTTGACTCATGTCAACAAAAACCTTGGCCCATACAAAGATGAATCTACAAAATCCTAAGTTGAATTTGTGGCTTTATAACCTTTGGGATCTGAAATGAGATTAGGTGCTCACTTGGTAATGTGGTTGAGGGAATGAGCATGGACTACTGTGGGGCTGAACGTTAGCCCCAAGTCCACCTCTGAAAGATAATGGGTGAGCAAAGATTACTCTTCATCTCTTTGCTCTTGCATAGCAACCTAAGCTTCCTTTCTTGGGAGTCAGAGACTAAGATAATGCATGTATTCACTGGTGGTAGCCCCTTTTACAGGGTGGTGAACTGACAGAAGTTTAGTGGAGACCATCAAATGAAGCAATAATTTGACACAAATTAGCAGTTTTAAGGGCTTTGCTGGCAGCTCACATGTTCCATTTGTTCTGAGAACACTGATTGAGTCTATTTCTCAGGAAAACATCTTGTCTCTGTTGATGGCAATGGGCAAGGCTCTTCAGCAGGTCAAGGGGCATGGAAAGATGACTACACACTGACCAGGAATGAAGCGTGCTTTCATAGGTTTACTGGAGAAGGGGATAATCAACATTCCTTTGCAATCACAGCAAATAATTTATTTGAAAAGAGCCATGGTAACTGTCAAAGCAATCCTTCCTACTCTCTAAAGAAGCTGCTCACTGCCTGGCACTTGAGTGGCTGCCTGGCAACCACCCAGCCAAGCTGCCCATCATGCATAGGTAGCCTTCTCTATATGATGCTCTTCGATTCCTGGATTGTGTATGTACAGCTGGAAAGCAAGTTGTCCCTCAGTATGCATACAGATTCCACAATCAAAGCATCATTAAGCACCATGGTCCCTTCTCTAGAAACACAATTATGTGCAAACAACTTATCAAGAGAAGAACATACAAGTACTCACAGTGGCCCAATAAAATATGCAGATGCTTTTTTATGAATCTAATATATTTTGAACGTCCAGCAGGAAAATTCAAAGGACAGAGAAGAAACTTCATGCATAGCACTAGTGTCTCAGGGCTGAGGAGATGACTCAGTGGTTAAAAGAGCTTGCTCCACAGTCATGAGGACCAGAGTTCAGATCCCAGTTCCTACATAGAAGAAAACAAGTAACCTTGAAAACGTGGATTGCCAGTCCAACAGGGTAAAGCAAGGTGCATCCTTGGACTTGGCTGGTTTTCGGTCTAGCCAAACTGCAGTCTCCAGATTGACCGAGAGAGACCCTGCCTCAGAGGTAGAGAGTGTAAGGAGGAACCCGGTGCCCTCTTCTGGCACACATCTGCAGTTGGATAGGTGTAGGCAGCACATGTAAATAAATAAGAACAAATATTTAAAAATATCTTGAGGTTCACTTTAACAACATGAAGACAAGAAGAGCAGAAAGATGCTTCCACGGTATGGAGCACTTGGTGCTTCTGTGGAGGACCGAGGTTCAATTCACAACACTCACATGGTGTCCCACAACCACCCTTAAATACAGTTGTAGGAAATTGAATACTCGCTTCTTCTCTTCTTGCTCCTGTAAGCACATCATGCACACAGTGCACCAACAGAACTGCAGGAAAGACAGACACATAGATTTACATCATATGCAAATGTATATTAAATATATAAAACATTAAAAAGATATGAAGACAGGATATAGGAGGGGGAAAAGAGAAAGCATGTTGAGGGTGTATAGAGGTATTAAATGGGAAGGCAAATCAGTTCAGTTATACCGTATGACTTTGGCTTGAGGAGATATGACCAAACTTCACAGAAGCATCAACACTCAAGTTCTTCATTGAAGCATCACTATCATTCTCAAACCACAGGAGTGAGGAGAAACTCAAGAATCAGAAAATAAGTGAATTTATAAAGATACAACTCAATAGGTTCAGGAAATATATAAATTTACAAGATCCATACCAACCTCCACTTCCATATATAAAATCAGTTGCTCTACACTCGATGACAGAGATGTTTGAGTGACTTGCCAAATGCAACATTTGCAAGTCATCATCCACATTGGAGTGGCTGCTTTGGTGGTGTAGGTACCTTTGAGCCATCCATGTTCTTGGAAATCCTTCCAGTAAACCCATAAATTCAGTGAACCAGGCTGGGGTGGGGTCCTTTCTCTGTTTTGCAGGTGATGCATGATCCATGTGTGGATGTTCATGTCCTCCTAGTAAATGTCATACAAGAGAAAGAGTTCCCAGGTATATCATGCTTGCAGATCCTGTCTCTGTAGTGACAAAGAAGGAGAAAAAAATGAATGAAGCAAATGGAGCAGGGCCAGAGGGAAAGTGAAAAAGACTTACTAAGGAGAGGCAGCTGGCACTCAGTCCAAGGATGTTGTGTGTTTTGAGAATATGAGCTCCAGGTTGTTCTTCTGAGTCCTTATCTCTAAGGCATCCTGTAAAATAGTCCAAGGAGAACTCAAAGTGTACAATCACATTAGAAATTAAGAGAGTGAAAAACAAAACAAAACAAAAAGGCAGATGGGATATGAAAGTGTGGTGAGCTGGCTTCCTAGAAAGTGCTCCAGATCACTTGACAACCTGGAGAAAGGGGCTTGGCACTTTAGATGGACCCAGAGGGAGACAGATGAAAGGTAACTATGGTTGCAGCCTGAGCATGAGACTATAGGGTCATGTGTAGGTGTGTTGTTTGCTACAGAAAGTGAGAAGGGAAGAAAGACGGGGAGGTAGAGATATAACTCACATAGAAAGATTCACTGTCTTAGTAGCTATTTGCTGCTATAACAAAATCATGACAAAGTTGGTTTCTTGTAAACATCAAAAATGTGTTGGAAAGCTCAAGGTGCTCCAGATTTGAAGTCCTATGGGATCACTCCCTTTGTGTTGTTAGATGGTGAACAGGGGACACAGGTCTGCCTAGGTCACTTTTGTAAGGTCCCCATCCCTCATCACCTTTGCTTTGAGGTAGATAAAGATCAAATGTTACAGGCTATGTTACCCCAGTATAGTGCTGCAAGAGGTAAAGGGGTGGAGTCTTATGAAGCGATACTTCATGGGAGAACCTTAAGTCATTGGGGTATACCCCTGAAGAGCATTATGTGATGCCAGTCTCTTCTGTCTTGTTATTTGCTTTCTGGCTCCTATGACAAACATTTTCATCTGTTCTATATTCCCATCATTCCATGTTGTTCCTGCCAAATTCCAAAGCTCTGTATACCTGATCTTGGACTGGAGACCAAGCAAGCCAGTTTTCTTCATGAGATCATTGTCTCAGATGTTTTGTTACAATATCTGAAGTTGATGAACCCCATCTCTTTATATACCTGCATCTTAAGTCCATAGCATTATGGCTATGGTTCAGCCTTTTGGCTTAACTATGGCTAGAGGATGAGGTTTCATTATGCAGGTTTATGGGGGAGGAAATACGCAGAGTCCTGTGAAATCACAGTGTGTCTTTGAGAGCGGAGAGATAACTATGTCACGTTCCCCACAGAAAGGCACACTCTGTGTTCTGTTCTTTATGTGACACGTCCTCAGCTGACCTTTCGCTGAGCTGATTGATGTTTTAATGGCTTCACTGTTGCACATTTTCCCAGCCCACCACTTCTCTTTTGCCCCTTGAGCTTTTTAGGCTTCACACTTGTCAGGTAAACTCGCACACATCCCTGGGTGAAGGTTGTAATCTATAAACCTGTCAGATAGGAAATCAGTTTACAGCTCTCTCTCTCTCTCTCTCTCTCTCTCTCTCTCTCTCTCT
>JADRCD010188837.1:0-17199 GCA_019843815.1 Montemys delectorum | reverse complement strand
TCCCTGTCTCCCCCCCCCCCCACCCAACTCTGCTTTGTTGGTATTGTTCTTTTTAACTTGAATGTGGATTCTGGGATTGAACTCAGGTCCTCACATTTGGAAGGCAAGCGAGTTATAACTGAACTGTCTCTCTATCGTCTTTGCTATTGTTTCTTTTGATAGAAGGGCTTGGCTCAGGTTAGGGCCCACCCCTAGGGTGTTATTCAGTCACTTTATTAATTTGCCTGGTTTGTTGCTGCTGCTGTTTGTTTGTTTATTATGTTTTGGGTTTTGTTTGTTTATTTTTGTTTTTTGTTTTGTTTTGTTTTCAAGATGGTGTTAGCATCAGGGCCTCTGAAGCCTGTGACATCACATAGGCGGGCCTCACAGGCTGTTGCCAAGGCAACAGCGGCCATATTCCCAGAATCCATTGGGCTCACCTCCCACCTTTACCTGGGGCCACTACGTCACTATATATATGCGACATATATATGTATACATATACGTATATATATACATATATACGTACATATACATACACACACACACACACATACACGGGGAACGCTCCTCTCGTGCTCTCTCTCCCCCTCTTCTCTCTCTGCTACTACCCCCTTCTCTCCCTCTCAATTAAACCTCTTACATGTGGAACTGTTTGGGCCTAGTGTGTGGTATGTATGTCCTGACTTGAGTTGCCACTGTAACAAATCAGATGGGGTCTCCATGTGTAACTCTGGCTGGCCTTGAACTTACCGAGATCCTCCTGCCTCTCTCCCGAGTGCTGAGATCAAAGGTATAGGCTACCGTGCTGGTGGGAACTTTATAGACTCAGTCTCCAAATACAGTCATATTCTCAGGTGCCGGTTACAGCAGTTTGGATTGACACAAACCAGCCTTTAACAGTGCCCCTCTGAGCTGGAATTGAGAGGGGAATTGAGGTGGGTTCTCTTTTAGGAAGAAGGAGTCTCACTGGCTCACCAGGAAAGAGTGGAGGTGCAGGGATGTAAATTACATTAAGCCAAGTGGAAACCACGTTAGAAGAAATGTATTTTCATATATAGAGATGCTGCAGCCCAGCATTCTGTACGAGCAAATGCTCAGGGACCCCTGCCCCACATGGGGGCAGGGGAGAGGGCAAGAGCAGTCTCTAGGAGTCACCCTGTTCTGTAATGTTCCTGGGATGGAGAGATGCACCCGACAGGGCCCCGTGATGTAAAAGCCACTTTTCCAAGAGATTGGTGTAACTGGAAAGGAGGGATCACAGGAGAGATGGCAACTCAAAGTGGGAACATGGGAACCCTTCCATGCTTCCACTGCGGCAAGATTTCTGGTTTCCTTTGTCCCTTTTAGGAAAAATAAACACAACTAAACGCACGTGTGATAAGATTACAGAACACGAGTGGGGGACGGATCCATATTCATTTCGGGGGCGGGGCTGGAACAGGGTGGGGGAGTTGGCAGGCATGAGTGTGCACAATCCAGAGGCCCCAGATATCCTGGATTGCAGGAGGCTTCCAGAACCTCCAGGCCCAGGAGGCCCTAATCGATTTGAGACAGGGCCAAAGGTAGCCAGCTCTGGTCTCTCCCTCCGTGAGACCAGAGACCTGAACCTCAGGGGAAGGCTGGTGAAGAGGGCCTGATCACTCGCTAGGCTTGGATTATCAAAAGGATAACACTCTGTGTTGTTCTTCTGCAGCATTTACAAAGAGAGCGCCTGGGCAAGGGGGTGGGGTGGGGCATGGAAGCAAACCACCAGCTACTCCTGTGGAGCACCGTCCCCCAACCACTGACCTTCTCCAGAATGGTGACAACCCGTACCTGTGCCCTGCCCAGTGCTGAGCCGGTGCCCTGGCTTCCCTCGCCTTTGTCCAGGGCGAGTCCAGCGTCTGTCCCCTGAGCTCCCCCGCCGGTCTCTGGCCGATGCCCCTCACAGCCATTCCACCGTGAGCGAAAGGTTTCTTAATAAGAGTGTAAATAAAAGCCAGGCTGAAAAATGAGTTTTCCATCTCAGCAATCACCGGCCTAACCTCGGCTGTAAATAGTCTGGCGAAGGCACGCAGATGGAGTCCCGGTACCTGGGGGATCAGGGCGTCTCTGGGCAGTGCCTGTCAACAGCTGGGGGCAGCGAAGATGAAAGCTGTGAGCCTGGGGACATTGCATGACTCCAGCCCAGCGTTCTATACAACCCCACTCCCACCTTCTGTGACATGGGGGCGGGGGAGGGGGAGGCGAGAGCAGTCGCTATGTCCTCGGGAGAGAGGGATGCACTCGACAGGCCCCTCTAATTTATGGTCATAAGTGTCATAGATTTAACGTGATTTATCTGACCACGGGGAAGATAA
This sequence comes from Montemys delectorum, assembly GCA_019843815.1. Classification (NCBI taxonomy): domain Eukaryota; kingdom Metazoa; phylum Chordata; class Mammalia; order Rodentia; family Muridae; genus Montemys; species Montemys delectorum. Next base: position 14,878 of record JADRCD010188837.1, on the reverse strand, counting down.
CAAAACCTGGAGAAGACTGATTGGCCACCCAGGCGTTGTGCATTTCTGATTGGCCTTATTAATTTAGGATTGGGCCAGGAAGCAGCCTCTTGGCTGAATTAAGGAAATCAAGCTGGTAACAGGCTTACTGGGTCTCCTCTGAGACTCGCAGGGGTCTATCGTGCGTGTGTGTGTGTGTGTGTGTGTGTGTGTGTGTGTGTGTGTGTGTGTGTAATGGAAGAAATAATGGGTTGCTGTAAGAAGCCCGGTAGCTGGAGCGGAATGTGCTAGCGTGCTGACTGAATCGGAGTCCGCCTGAGAAACAGGCTGAAGATTCTTTGCCTCGGCAAACACTTCGTGTTTATACAGACCAAAGACACCAATGCCTGCCAGATAGGAAGGGGAATGGGCGCTTTGTTTGTTTGTTTGTTTGTTTTTGTTATGTTTGCACATGGATGGAAAACCTAGCACATGGCTTGGAAAGGAACCAGGGGACGAGTTAAATATGTTTTATTACACAATTTTATCTGAAAAAAATTTTTCTTGCTTTTTGATTTCTTGTCAGACATCATAATTAGTAGTTGTGGGAACAGGAAGTTATTGGAGAAGCACACCAACACACCACACTTCACAAGGTCCTTACTTTGTGTCACTGCAGTAATTGTCTTTAAGTGTCACTATTGAGTGATGCAACTTGTTGGTATTCTGTCTAAACTCCACCCCCACAGTCACCTGGCAGCAGCCAGGTATGCTCCTCCCCACAGTTACCTGGCAATGGCCAGGTAGACCTGGCCCTACAAAAGGGGCTGCTTGCCCCCTTCTCTCTCACTCCTCCTTCTCTACCTTGTCTCTTGCCCCTTTGCTCACCCTCTCTCTCCATTCCGTTACCCCCCACAGGTGGTCATGGCCGGCCCCTACTTCTCTACTCTCTCCTTCTCTCTGCCTTTCTCTGCCTCTGCTACCCTCTTAACTCCCCTCCCCATCACCTAAATAAATTCTATTCTATATCTTCTATATCGGTGTGTGTCTGATCCCTCAGGGGGAAGGGATACCTTGGCATGGGCCCGCCGAGACACCCCCTTCCCTTACACCTCACCAGAACATATTCTTATAGCTCTTTCTCTTTTTATGATCACAACACAATCAACCCAGTAACTATATGACGACATAAGAATATTTGAGGGGGGTATTGTGTTTACTGGAAAATATTTTCATGTGAGTGCATTACAAATTTGGTAGAGGTGGAGATGTAATCTAAACAGACCCCCATTCATTTATTGTGCTTACCTGTATGTAGGATTCCAATGTAAACACACAGCTCCAAATCTAAGCATTAACTTTGCTATGCAACACAACCAGAGAGAGGAGAACTTGGTTGACTGGGGTAAGGGGCAAGTTGGTGTCACATATGCAGCAGCACAATTGGTTCCTTTATTTATAGCGCTAACCAGAAAAAAAAAAAATGGACTGGGAGCAGCTGAGTTCCAATTTCTTTTGCTGTTGGAACCTATGAGTGGTCGCCTTGAATACCATCGAGTCAGAAGGTTGTGCGTTTCATTCATTGCCAGGTTCCTGAAGCTTTGAAGAGGTCTGGAAGGCCATCTGTAATTGTCCTGCCATTCCTCATGGTGGACAAGAGCAGTCTTGCTGGTGGGATGGGCTCAGTAGGGGAGAGGGCTGCCTGTCAGTGCTGACTGGACTCATCAAATGCCCTTGGAGTAGAAATGAAGGTGACCCACTTAGTTGTAGGATAAAAGCAGAATGGGGCAGAAGGCTTCAGGTTATCTCCCAGAACAACAAAACTGGACTTGGAGTCAGGAACAGGGACCTGTTTGGATTACCAGACACAGTATGTAGAAAGAGTACAGATGTCCTTTGTCCAGTGCCCTAAATGTGTGCCATGTGAGATAGATATAAATAATGCAGCATTTAGATGTGTGTAAGATCCAGCAAATGTTTCCCTATCTGTAGGTCACTGCACTGGTTCATGAAGAATATGTTGACGCAGACGTGTACAGAGGAATCATGCTAGCAGGGGTGGGGCTTAAGCATGGAGTGGAGGGGAGGGGAGGGAGGACAGGAGAGGAGGGAAGGGAAGTGGATGGGGGTGGAGAGGAGAGAGAAAGGGAGGGGAGAAGAGGAGAGGAGAGGAGAGGAAGGAAGGGAAGTAGATGGGGGTGGAGAGGAGAGGGAAGGGAAGGGGAGGGGAGAGATAAGAGGAGAGGACAGGAGGAAAGGGAAGTGGATGGCAGGGGAAGGAAGAGGAGAGGAAAGGGGATGGGAGAGAGGAGAGGAGAGGAAGGGAAGTGGATAGGAGGGGAGGGAAGAGGAGAGGAAAGGGGAGGGGAGGGGAGAGATGAGGAGAGGATAGGAAGGAAGGGAAGTGGATGGTAGGGGAAGGGAGAGAGGAAAGGGAAGAGGAGGGGAGAGAGGAGAGGACAGAAGGGAAGGAAAGTGGATGACAGGGGAAGAGAGGAGAGGAGGGAAGGGGAGAAGAGAGAAGGGAGAAGAAAGGGAGAGGGCTAGGGAGGAGGGAGGAGAGGAGGAAAGGAAAGAGGGGAAGGAAGGGGAGACCAAGTATCCCAGGCTGCCCATCTGTGAGGTTCTGGTATCTCAATCCCCCTGTAAAGGAGCAGTCAGAGGTCTCCTCCACTTTTCTAAAGAAGGTAATGGAAATGCCTACTCGTTTCTTTAAGCAAATTTAATGCCGACTACCCAGCAAGCTCAAGTCATAAACAAGAGAACCAAACTTTGAGACTCCTATTATCCCTTTTAATTATAGGTCATTCTCAGCCACCAGGACATGTGGCACAGAAACAAATCACATTGCAGAGGACTGTGGTCTCCCTGGCACTCCAGCTTGACCCCTCCCCGTACTTCTCCCTAAAGACAAGCTGACAGCTCTGCAGTAGCCTCCCTGCACCTGGCTCCACAGTCTAGCGCTGCCCCTCACCTTGCTCCTGCCAGACTGCTCTCTGGACCCCGCAGGAAACTCATCTGTCATCACGACAAAACTCAACTCAGTCTCTGTCTGGCTTCGGTCACGGGGTAGCCCCTCCCAGGCTTCATTTCATCTTAGCCTCCCCACCTCCGCCGCCGCTGCCGCCGCCGCCCTCTGAACTCCTGCACAGCTGACTGCCAGCTTAGTTAAAGAGCAACCAAAACCAGCTCTTTTGTCTTCACACAGTCTCACGGGCCATGTCTCTGTGGCAGCTCTAATTTGCTCTGTAAAGACGTAGTGTTATTTATTCTCTTGCAGAGAACACACACCTCCTCTGGAATCTAGCCCATTACACCCCGATTCTCATACTCCCGCCCTTCCCTGTCCTAGGTGCATGGGCTGCCTTCCCTCGGGCCTGCAGTAAGTCAACGCCCCGCCGCCAGCTTTGCACTTGAGCCTTTGGAAGGCTTTTCTTGGAGGAACCACAGTGTCTGCGAATCAAGGGCAGATAGCCCAGGGGCTTGCCAAGGGGCCCAAGCTGTGCCTGTCAATAGCAGTTCTGGTTGATTCTGACAGCCGCTGCCTTCTTATTTATTCATCTGCAAATGCTACAGAAATTCTTTCATATATTTCCGTGAATACAGAGGAGTCTAAGGTCTGGGGAAAGGGGCACCTGGACGTGAGATGCTCACGTGATCTGGACAGCGATGGGAGTTAGGAGAGTGCTGTGGCGAATCGGAGAAGAGAGTGTCTAAGAGTCTGCAAGGACCAGCAGGACATTCCCACTCCTGCTGACCACTGGACTGGGCATGAAAGGTGGTTAAGGATGGGGGGATGAAGGAGGCTGGTTATGCTCATCACCTGTGGGAAAGAAACAAATAGATGCAGGGAGAGGCAAGAAGGATTGGATGCAGGCAACTGAAAGTAGAGAAAGAACAAAAAAGGTCAAGATGGGCATGCAAAAGTTAAAGGGACGGACGTAGCCATTTTTTTTCTGTTATTGTATGCTTCACCAGAGCCTCAGATAACCAGAGTCTGTCATGAGGCAAGTCGGCAAACATCACTGTCCTAGCAACATTAGATCCATCCCACTGAGCAGCTGCAGGAAATGAGGCTCCTAGTGAACATCGGAGGCAGATAAGGAGTAGGGGAGGGGGCAGGTTCCAGGATGAGGCTCCAAGTGAACATCGGGGGCAGATAAGGAGTGGGGGAGAGGGAGGATGAGGGTTCCAGGAGGAACATGAGCCTTGCTTTTGTTTTGTTTTAAAGATTTACTCATTTCTTATTTAATGTATATGAGTGTCTACATGTATGTATGTATGTGTACTGTGTGCATGGCTAGTGCCCTCAGAGGACAGAAGAAGGCATCGGGTTTCTGCAATTAGGGTTACAGATGATTGTGGGCCACCATGGGGTGCTGAGAACCAAGCCTGGTCCTACGCCAGAGCAGCCAGTGCTCTTAACTGATGAACCACGTTTTTAACCACCAAGTTTGGTTTTTCTTTGAGATGGGGTCTCACTCTGTACCCTAGGTAAGACTAGGACTTGCCTCTCAAGTGCTGGAATTGCAAGTGTGCATCACTATGCCCAACATGAACATGACTCAGGCATAAAACACATCATGGGCCACTGGCTGGGTGATCTTTAATGCAAGCATGATCCAAAACAAAGAGGGTTCTTACAGTTTAACTTGATGGATGCAGAGGTTCTGCACTGATCACCTGGGATTTGTCTCATTTACATGTATGTAAATACGGTTGCCAAACGCCTCCCACTTATGAGTGGGAACTTCCCTAGTATTAATTTGGTGCATCCTGCTCTAGCTTTGTTTCTGGAATGAGTGTAGCCATGCTTTGTTTGTTTTGATTTGTTCCTTGTTTCCAGAGACAGGGTTTCTCCGGGTAGAGCTCTATCGATCCTAGAACTTGATTTGTAGATCACATTGGTCTTGGACTCATAGAGATCTACCTCCCAAGTTCTGGGATTTAAAGGTGTGTGCCACCACCACCTGGCTGAGCCACATTTAACAATGAGAGAATAAACGGTTTGAGGAAAAAGAACCCTGGGGTGTGACCCACGGATGGGATTCCATTTCTTACCTGATGCCATTATCTTCCATTATGACCTGGACATTTTCAGGGCTCTCAAGATAAAAATGACAGGAAGGGAAGTACTTAGGGGCAGGCCGCTTCTGAAGAGCCTTGCAAAGGCCCACTTCCTTGAATTAACTCCCTCTGAGCTTGGCCTAGACATAGTGGCATAAATGAAGAATCAGAACCTAGGGAGTGATGAGCAGAAGAGACTAGGTTAAGTACAACAGAGTTTCACCTCCATCTTGGCAGCATTTTCTCCCTGCCATACTTCTCTTGTCTTGTTTGCTTGACCTGATAATCACAAGCTGACCTTTGACCCATCCTTAGAGAGACCCGGGCTCTGGAGAAACTGGATCGTGACCCGGAGACACAATAACAACGCCACAGCATTGGTACAGCCCCAGAGCAGCCTGAGTCGCCTCTTTCCTTAGAGACAGCAAAAGGACCGGAGAACGGAGTAATGATACTCCGTTCTTGCTGGTTTCAATTCTCATGAGCTATGTTCCTTAATTTTCTAATGGCCACTATAAAGTTTGTTACCCAAACGCTTCTCACATCATTGCGATGTGACAAAATCAGGCTTGTGGCATTGGGTTTCCTACAGCAATGTCCAACTGAGACCCCTCCAGGGACACTTCGTGTAGGACAGCCACTCTCAGGACCAACGTCCTCCTGTGGGTGTGAATACTGGCTTCCTTCTTTGAACTGTTCTCTCTTCTTCCAGCTCCAGATTTGACTTTCTGTCCTGGGACTTGCTAAACTACAGCACAAAAACAGTCCCTTGATTCTCCAGAGGGGACATTTTAACTCAGACTGCCCGGCAATGTAAGGTGACCTAAGAGTTAATAATGTCCTCCCAGTTCACAAGTGTATGATCTGCTTTAGCTAATTGCCCTTTCTTCTGTTGATTTATGACTAAGGCATACCACTTTACATATGGGGATTCCTTGGTGGAGCCTAGGCCTTGATCTGAATAATATCGAGACATACCGTAAGTTCTCATGTAGTAGAGTGGTGTCCTGGCTAGTTTTATGTCACCTTGACACAAACTAGAGTTATCTCAAAGGAGGGAGCCTCACTGGAGGAAAGGCCTCCTTAAGATCCAGCTGTAAGGAGATCAACTGGGAAGTGCCCGGCCCACTGTGGGTGGGGCCATCCCTGGGCTGGTGTCCTGGGTTGTTATAGAAAGCAGGCTGAGCAAGCCAGTTATCAGCACTCCTCCATGACCTCTGCATCAGCTTCTGCCTCCAGGTTCCTACTCAGATTGAGTCCCTATCCTGACCTCCTTTGTTGATGAACAACAACGATGCGGAACCATAAGCAAAATAAACCCTTTCCTCCCCAAGTTATTTTGGTCATGGTGTTTCATCACAGCATGTAACCTAAGACAAACAAGGCTTTCACTCCTCCAGCACCCAGCACGGAGGCCAGAGTCTACAACCAAATAAACAAGCTCAAGACAGGCCCAGAAGTGTCCCAGTGGATGGGGAATTAGTGGGATAGGTACATCTCAATCATACTGCAGTGCCATGACCCCTGAAAGGGGGAAGCGCAGAGCGCTATAAACATATCAAACATGCTTTTCTTGTTGCTATGGCAAAGGTTACCTGAGGAACAAAGGGTTTCTTTTGGCTCACAGTTTTGAGGGTATGTGTAGGGGAGGCTTGGTGACAGAAGCGAGAGGTGGCCACTGCATTGTATCCACACTCAGGATGCAGAGAATGATAACACCGATGCTTAGCCTTATACTTGCTACTTAGACCAGGCCTCCTTCCCATAGGATGATGCCACCCACAGTTAGGGTAGCATCTTCTCATCTCAATCTCACCTAGAAAATTCCCCAGGGTGTGTGGAAAGCTTTATCTCCTAGGCGATTCTAGGCTCTTTAATTTAAAGATCAGGCAGATAACTCGGGGACAGGGACGAGGGTGAGGGGTGGGGGGTTGGGGGGGGAGTGAGTGGCTGTCAGTGTTGTTTTGTTGCTGTCCAACAAACATTCACCAGCAAGGCTGAGGAGGGAGAACCAAGGAACCATCTAAACAGCTGTTAACAATAATGGTTACAATAAGATATTTAAAATCCCTTCACCCTTTTCTTCCCCAGCAGAGAGAATACCCAGAACATGATAGGCTGTTAGAGATGGCAGACATCCCTCCTAAAAGATTAGTTCAGATACAAAGTCGACTGAAAGAACTGTGGGGACAGATTGAAACAGTATCAAGTCTGTTTTGCATACCAGGATCACGTCAAGGACTGAGGGAAAACTTGAAACCAGAAAGGGTTTCTTCCTCAGGCTCCTAAAGTACCTACCTGACTCTAAGGAAAGATGTTGTTGTGCTCTTTGGAGACACACAGAGTCATGGGCTCACCTTCAAAAGGAAGAATAAGAATTCTTCATGTCTTCGGTGAGTGTTTCGACACAGCACCTTCATTCAGTACATGGCTTCTGTGCTTTGCCAAGGACATAGCAGCTCGTATTACACCAGAGAGCAGATTCCACTGGTCAAGCGCCTCGACACACTACCTGTCTGTGCTTGCCCACTATACAAGGAAGTTCTGAAAAAATGTTGTTGGGTTAAGGGCAAAAGCTGAGAAAACTCAACAGAAGCTTAAAAATGAAAGCTTTATATTCTGCTCATGTGAGGAGGTGGCCAGTTTGGGGTCTGAAACGTGTCCTGAAGGGAGATTGTACAACATTTTTATAGGGTGGAAACATAAAGCAAGGGGTATTGGAGTGGGCTGTTGCATTGATCAATCATATTTTGCTACAAGGGGTTAGCAAGGAAATTAACATTGGTAACTGGGCCTTATCCAGGTCACCTGGTGTGATGGTTTGTATATGCTCTGCCCTGGGAGTGGCAGTATTAGAAGGTGTGGCCCTGTTGGAGTAGGTGTGTCACTGTGGACGTGGGCTTTAAGACCCTCATCCTAGCTGCCTGGAAGCCAGTATTCTGCTAGCAGCCTTCAGACGAAGATGTAGAACTCTCAGCTCCTCCTGCACCATGCCTGCCTGGATGCTGCCATGCTCCTGCCCTGATGATAAAAGACTGAACCTCTGAACCTGTAAGCCAGCCCCAATTAAATGTTGTCCTTTTAAGAGTTGCCTTGGTCATGGTGCCTGTTCACAGCAGTAAAACCCTAACTAAGACAGATGCAGAACACTGGAGAAACTTCTTTAAGAAAAATGGTAGTAACTAGGTCAAGCTGATGGAGTGGCCCCTCTCATGACCTTTCTCAGGCTGGCTCCTGTCCTGATTGTTTCTGACCTTTTCCCATTTACTCTTTTTGCTGATCAGTAGTTTGTGGGGCAAGTGGACTGTGCCACTAGACAGAAGAACTGGTATGGTTGAAGCAGGTTCAAAGTCCCAGGGAATCTCAGAATTGAGAATAGCATGCATTGGAGCCAGCTCCCTGCCAAGCTCTACCTGTCCTAGAACATGGAACCATGATACCCGTCAGGGAGAACCATGGCAGTCAGTCATGTAGTGTAAAAACCTTGAGTTCTCCATGCTAATTGAGGTGTCTAGGTAGGCTCTGAGGGTTTAGCCAATGAGCTTCCCTTCCTAGGCATCCCTTCCTGCAAAAGGTATTTAATCCTGGTTCACCTGAGTAAGACTTATATACACTCGTAAGAATAAAGCAGTTTAGACAAGCAAGGACCATCTCCTTCACCAAGGATGAACATGGTAGTGTGTGTGTGTGTGTAGGGGGGGTACTTTGCTGTAAAGGCCTGTGCCTAGATCTCCCTGAGAAGGCCTTCTCTCTTTTAGCCCCTCTGTCCTCTGAGCACTCACTTGTAACCAAACAGAATTCCACCAGGCTGGGGCTCAGCCATGCCCTTCCTGCCTAGCGCATAGGGGAAGCGCCGACCACCGTTCTCAACTCCTTGAGGTTCCCAGTGGCTTCTGGGAACTCAGGACAATTAAGCACAGCATCCTTCTGTCCCAGATACAATGTGTTGAGGAAGGAAGGAAGCAGGCAGGAGTGCCTATTTTCTTTGCGCTGACTTAAGCTAAAGTTCTCGGAGAGGAGGGAGGGGAAAGAACTGTAAAGAAAGCAGGCAGGGAAGTGGAAGAGAAACGATGAGGAAGACAAGTGGGAGCAGAACGACAAGGAAGAGGAGTGTCGTCACGTCATTTCTGTCACTGTGAAAAATCACGGAAGAAAGGGGTTTGTTTGACTTACAACGCAAGATGGCCGTCCATCTTCAAAGGAAGTCACAGCAAGAACTTTAGAGAGGCCATCTTGGTATCCCATGCAGCAGACACACAAGTACAAGAACCATAGAGGATGGATGCTGCTTGCTAGCTCTCTTGAAGGCCTTTACTCAGCTAGCTTTCTTAGGCAGTTCAGGATCACCTACCTAGGGATGGTGTCACCCGCAGTGAGATAGACTCTCTCACATGGAGCAACGCATAGACGTGCCCACCGGCTAATCTGACCTAGGCTGTCAAATCGACAGTTAAAGGTGATCAGGACAAACAGAATCTCAGCCAGCAAAGCAGGAAGATGAAAGGGAAAAGCAGGCAACATGGAGGGGGGAAGTACCCTCCTGGGTTAAGGGGCACATTCTGTAAAGATCAAGACAGGAACAGAGCAAACCATAGCACACAGCAGCACTGTTCTTGCCTATTGCTTTCTTCTGCTTGCTTTTGCTTGGTCACTTCAGTTAAAAAAGTTTCTCTTAAGATAGAAATAGGAGGTGAAATTTATTTCATCAATTTTAGCTTTTCATCATTAAATGCTTTGGTAGCTTCCTATTGCTGCTGCAGCAAAATAAGCGAACAGATAAATAAAAATGTGACGTACTTAAGGACTTAACTCAATATAAGCTGCAGTTTCCTCTTGGAAGGAGAGGTCAAAATAGAAAATCAAGGGCTCTCTTGGTGTCTCTTCTTGACCCTTTCTAATTTCTAGAACTGATTGCTGATTTCCTCTTCCCTTTGTCTTCACAACCAGCAGTGGAAGGTAGAAGTTCTTAGACCCAACTTGCTTTGGTTTCTGTGTCCTTCAGTGACTCTTCAACCCTATCTCCCACTGGGTTTATACTGGGCCCACCTGGATCATCAAGAATCCTAAAACTTTATCTGTCTGTCTGTCTGTCTGTCTGTCTATCTGTCTGTCTATCATCTACTTACTTATCCAGATACAGTTGGATACAATCATATCTATCTATCTATCTATCTATCTATCTATCTATCTATCTATCTATCATCTACTTACCTATTTATCATCTGCCTGTCTATCCATCCATCTATCTATCATCCTACTTATATAGCTATCTTAACTATCTTTCTTTCTTCCTATCTCCCCTTATAGCTATCTGTCCTCTGTTTAATGTGTATGAGTGTTTTGCCTTCATGAATGCACTTTTGTGCACCACATTCATGCCTGGTGCCTGTGGAGTCCAGAAAAGGGCACTAGGCTCCTTTGGAGCTGGAGTAACAGATCATTTTAAGCTCCCATATCGGTTCTGGGCACTAAATCTGAGTCATCTAGAAGAGTAGCTGAACCATCTCTCTAGTTCCACGTAATTCTTAAGTGGGGAAAATTTAAATTCAAGTAATTATCAGCCTTGATTCCACAGTGTGTATGTGTGTGTTGTTGTTGTTGTTATTTAGTGTGCATCTCTCTCTCTCTCTCTCTCTCTCTCTCTCTGTATGTGTGTTTGTGTGTGTGTGTGTGTGTGTGTTTGTGTGTGTGTGTGTGTGTGTGCTCTCGCGCCATGGACCATGTATGGAGGTCAGAGGACAATTTACAGTGGTCAGTTCTCTCCTTTTACCACGTGGTGTGAAGGGTCCAAGTGTTGTGTTTTATAAAAATATAGGAGAGAAAGAATATATTTGGTGGATGTGTAGTCAGGTATAGGGGAAAGGGGTGCCTCTGTGGGCCCATGTTGAGGCATCCCTTCTCCCTGTGGGACCAGCCACAGGAAAGTATAGTATAGAATAGAGTTTATACAGGGTATGGGGAGGGAAGTTGAGGGAGCAGGAACAGAGGAAGGCAGAATAGAGCCTTCCATGAGCACATGGGGGGGGGGGAATGGGGAGAGAGGGGGTAAGGAATGGGGAGCAGGAGAGTGAGGAGGGGGCAAGCAGCTCCTTTTATATCGAGTCAGAAACACATGGCTGTTGCCAGGTAATTGTGGGGCAGAGCCTAGAAGGAATGTCAACACCAAGCAGGCTCACTAGGCTTCCAATCAAGTGCCCTGACCCACAGAACTTCTGTGGATAGCGCTGGGGCTATTTGTAATTTGATGCTAATTCCCTTCTCCACAGAGGGGCTGCAGACAAGGAATGAGTCAGCACTCAGGTGATTTCCTGTAAACCTTCTTCCCACCTTAATTTGTAAAACAAAGGCTAGAGCAGGTAATTGGGCAGAGAAAGAGGGGAATGTGGAGCTGAATGTTTTGGAGAAGGAGGAAGGAAATCAGAGCAGAAGCACATGGCCTGGAGAAACCGCAAGTTCTAAGGGGTCTCATGGACGGGGAAGGTGGTAGTGTAGTGGTGAATCTGCCCAATCTAGGCGCACAGCTTGTATTCATATTATCATGTTTTCATTATTGGGGCATATTTGGGTTGGAGATTTACCGCAGCACAGAGCCATCTTGCAAATCCCATCTACAAAGTTAACTTCCTTTTGCCACACTACCTAACATTCTGGACTTACTAAGATTTGGACATTTGGTCTATGGACCACAAGTACTGTGGACCTCATAGGGACCACATGCTGTCTATCTTTCCCTGGTGTGCTGGTTAGTTTTTGTCACCTTGACACAAGTGAAGGCCACTGGAAAGAGAGACCTTTATGGAGAAAGTGCCTCAAGATTGGTGTCTCTGCAAACATTTTCTTGATTCACATGGAAGGTGTTAGCATCCAAAGCCTGTAGTGACTCATGGGCGGGTCTCAGAGACCTGTTGCCGAGCAACGGCCGCCATATTCCCAGAATCCATTGGAATCACCTCCAACCTTTACCAGGTTATACACGGCAGCAATGATATAAATATGAGGAGCATTCCTTTCTCTCTCTCTCTCCCTTCTCTCTCTTTCCGCGCTACTGCCCCCTCTCCTTCTCTTAATTAAACCTCTTATATGGAACTGTTTGGGCCTAGTGTGTGGTGCTTTCTGATGAGGTCGCCGCCGCCGTTCCCATCAGAAGGGACCATCCACTGTGGGCGGTGCCATATCTTAGCTGGTGGTTTAGGATCTATAAGAAAGCAAGCCAGTACGCAGTGCTCCTCCATGGCTTCTGCTTCAGTTCCTGCCTGCAAATTTCTACCTCAAATTCCTGACCTGACCTTCCTTTATGATGGACTGTAAGACGGAAGCTTAAATAAACTCTTCCATCCCCAAGTGGCTATTGGCCATGATGTTTCTCACAACAGAAGACAGGTTAGGTTGTCTAGTATTCTTGAAAGACAAAACTCTGAATGTTGGTTGTTTTTCTCTTAAGGGTGTGCTAGAAACAGAAATAACTATCCTACCCTGTCCTTTTGCTTACAAATAAGCAGCAGGGAAACCAGGAACATTAAACACGCAGGGTTGGCTTCTCAACAGAGATGTACTCCTGTCTTTCACCCAGAAGGCTAAGAGTGGACGTAGTTAATATCCTGATGATCTGAACTGTCTGTAGGGCCAGCCCAAACTCACAACCCCCAGACTCTCTCCCTAGACCTTCATCTTGAGCATTGTTTCTCATTCGTGGAACTCATCCTTAGATGTCACATGTACTCTGTAGCTTGGTGATTCTGTGATGACCGAGACGACACCAGCTCCTCCCCTCAAGCTTCAGGGTCTACTGGTTTTTGTTTTTGTTTTTGTTTTTTTTTTAGTTTTTAGAGACAGGGTTTCTCCGTATATCCCTGGTTGTCCTGGCACTCACTCTGTAGACCAGGCTGGCCTCGAATTCAGAAATCCTCCTGCCTCTGCCTCCCAAGTGCTAGGATTAAAGGCATGCGCCACCACCTCCTAGCCAGGGTCTACTCTCATGGAAGAGGTCACAAGTGCTTTGCAAAAGAATTTTGACATAGTCACACACTAAGCTTTATTGTGATAATTGTCGCCAGTACACTTTTTTTTCCCCCAAAGGTGTGCCATACATACTGTACTGGCTGGTTTTGTGTGTCAACTTGACACAAGCTAGAGTTTTCACAGAGAAAGGAGCCTCCCTTGAGGAAATGCCTCCATGAGATTCAGCTGTAAGCTGGTGATGAACAGCAATGTGGAAGTGTAAGCTGAATAAACCCCTTTCCTCCCCGGCTTGCTTCTTGGTCATGATGTTTTGTGCAGGAGTACAAACCCTAAGACACATACTATGTCTAAAATAAACTGCCTAGTGTCAGATTCTGAAAGTTTGAGCCCACAGTGGCTACAGAATTATGAACTGGATTTCCTTCTTGCCTCCCATTTGTAGAAACCCCAGCACAGACCAAGGATGAGATAGATTCATTGCTTTTGACTAAAAGGGTACTTGCAAAATAAAAGTGCCCTACATTTTAGCAAAGACAGAATCTCACCCACAAGGACCACTGGCTCCTCCCTCTTGCACCAGCCTGCAGTGTGGCTGTGTCCTGGCCCTGGAGGCCGTAATGGAGTAGCAGTTTACACACCACAGGTCTCAGGGGCTCAATCATTTGTTTTGGTCAGTGTAGTGATGACTGTACACTGGAAGGCTGTCATGCAAAATGACTCTCAGCCACATATTTGCCATTCTAATCAGTGCTACATGGCTGCTGCAGCCACTGCTCCCAAGCCAGTGTAGTCTCAAGTCACACTGGTTAGACTTCAGTCAGCAAGAAATGCCTTAGACTGGCTGAGTTTGATTTTGTCTTTTTTCAAAGTTGACATCAAAACTTAGAAAGATCGAATTGAAATTATAAAAGAGTAATCTTCTTCGCCTCCTCCTTCTTCTCCTCCTTCTTTTTTTTGTTTTTTCGAGACAGGGTTTCTCTGTGTAGCCCTGGCTGTCCTGGAACTCACTCTGTAGACCAGGCTGGCCTAGAACTCAGAAATCCACCTGCCTCTGCCTCTGCCTCTCAAGTGCTGGGATTAAAGGCGTGTGCCACCACTGCCAGGCTGAAAGAGTAATTTTCAAAGAGAATAATAATTTCTGCTCATTGTTTCTCTGAGCTGTCTCCTGATGATTACTTTAAACTGGTAATGAATGCTATTTCCCTGACTACAAAAACCTTCCCCTCAGAGTCAGCATGGTAAACGCTTTCTGCGGGAGGGCTAGGATACAGAAGAAAGCAAGAGGAGAGTAAGAGATAGATTTATGGGTGTATATCAAAAGTGCCTTTTCAAGTACATCAACTAGCAAGTGTCTTTATAAGAACTTTGGGGGCATATTAAGTGTATAAGAACTTAGGGGGAAAATTAAGTGTATCATTTGAGCTCTGCAGAACCAATTTTCATTGCAGGTATGGCAAACAAGACAACTAAAGAGAAATTTGCCTGATGTTATGTGACTGTTAAATGTCAGAAGATCATGACCCCTAAGTTGCCTGAAGCTAAAATCCTTGCCTGTTCTTGTACAAAGTAGCTCACAATCATCCCAGTGCCTGACAGGAAAGCAATATTGATGGAACATGCACAATTTCCATTGCTGAAGGCCTGAAGTCACCTACTTGGTCACTAGCTCCCTGAACAGCATTGATGATCTCCATTTCACAATTTATGACTTGACTAGAGGACCAGACTGAGTCTAAGGATGTAATTCTAAATCTGTCCCTTGTAATGAGTATACATCCTTTCTGCAAAAGTGTAGCCACAGGGCTAGCAAAAGTCTGGTCATCCAAATTTCATCTTCCAAGTTGTCTCCTGAGCTACAGACAGACAGACAGACAGACAGACAGACAGACAGACA
>JADRCD010188835.1:7654-29264 GCA_019843815.1 Montemys delectorum | reverse complement strand
GGTGGCCAGCTGATCATTCATTATCATTTCATGTTGTCGTTTCTCTACTTTAAAAACAGCAGCAACCACTAGTTCAATCTGATGATTTATAAACATATCCCAATCATGGGATCATTAATATTTTAAATTCTAAAACCGTTGTTTTATGTAAAATGCAAAAATTATGTTGTAGTCATTCAGCAGAAGTCTTTTGTCCCACCAGCCCATCAATACACAGACAGTGAATGTAACAACAAGGTTTTGCCTCATTTTGTAGTTAAGAGGAGTAAATATGCAGATAATAACACTTTCTTTTTGGTTTTAGAGCTTTATTGTAGAAAACACACACACACACACACAGAGGGGGAGAGAGAGAGAGAGAGAGAGAGAGAGAGAGAGAGAGAGAGAGAGAAGAAAAGTAGAAGCCAACTATGACCACGTGGAAAGAAGGAAAAGGGAAGGGGAGAGAGGTAACAAGAGGTGAGAGTAAGAGACAAGAAAGAGAGCAAGAGATTAAGCAATAATAACGCTTTCAAGAAAGTACATTATTATTTGCGAAACACACCCACAGCTTCTTAACCACCAAGTCTCGCTGTTTCTCGAACATGTAAAGCAATATATTTTCTGAAAGAAATACAGAGAAATACAGCCTGGTGGGTTCTGTAGTTTTTGCTCACTGTCAAAGAGAACAATAAAAACTGGCAATTTACCATGGATAATATTCTGTCCAGCAAAAGTGTGTTGCCAAAGAAAGGCAATAGTGTTGGTTAACTTGCTTCAACTACAATGGATAACAGCACTTTTGTGGGCTATTTGAGTAATGCATTCAACTACAGAGAGAAGCTTCTAATGGTGCTATTGTTTGGCTTGATGTGTTGGATATATTCATATGTGGAGTTTGTAAAAACTAGAAATTCTGTGAGAGCAAAAACATAAGGACGCTTTTCCAACAAAGCACCTGAATCAAGTACCTATGTGCCAAATTTACACTTTCAATTCTAATAGAAAGATTATCTTCTATAAATGGCCCAGAACTTTTCCAATTCATGTCCAATTTAGGATTCATTAGTCAACCAACACTCATTAAGTCAGAAACTCTGTGTATGACTTTGCAAGGGGTAAAATTATTAATAAGGCAACTCTCTTCATTAAGGAGTTACAATCAATGAAAAAAAAAAACCAGATTCATTCGCACCTAACATAAAGCAGACTGCTAAGTGTCTTAGCAAAGGAGGGAAGGATTCTGGGAGCAACGCAGTAGAGACTGATGGTTATGAAGGTATGTAGATCGAATAGATCATCTCTTCTCCAATACCTTCTCACAGGCCTGGATTTAATCCCAAGCACAGAAAAAAATATATGTAATAATATGTGCTATTGTTATACCCTTAACTTGTTTGCTTATAGCATACAACTGATTTCAGCACGTTTGCATATTAAGCTGTTGGTGTCGAAAGCAACAGGTATGTATATGGTAATATCTAATTAGTAGCTCATATTCCCTTCC
This sequence comes from Montemys delectorum, assembly GCA_019843815.1. Taxonomy (NCBI): domain Eukaryota; kingdom Metazoa; phylum Chordata; class Mammalia; order Rodentia; family Muridae; genus Montemys; species Montemys delectorum. The sequence goes on along the minus strand of JADRCD010188835.1, from coordinate 27,778 downwards.
ACAGACACTCCTGGGGGCATCACCAGTTATAACAAATCTTACAGACAGGGAAATTGGGACGCATGGCAAATACTGCAGATGCAGCTTTAGAATAGCTTCAAATCAGCGTTCTTGATAAATACTGCACCCAGAGCTGAACTCTTGCTACTAAAGTAAGTGAATAGTATGGAATGAATTTTGCTACTGAGTAGGCAAGTTTCCTCAGCTTAAAAGGAAAATCAATTGTTATTCTATTGCCGTTTAATATCACTATTCACTGGTTCGAAAAAAATTTCAAATGAGAAAATTTGAAACAAATAATTGCAGAACTCAAAGCCCAAGGCGGAATACTCCCTACCACAGGGCTTCGTCGTCTCTTCCTTCACTGCAATAAATGCGTGAAATTCCCACTCAAAGCCAAACAGTGATATACACTGAAGGCCAAAAAAGAAAATTAAGGTGAGATCTTTGATTTCAAATAAATTTCATTTTTATGGATTGGCAGCCTTGGTGTTGGCTTTGGTATCTCCTGCATGGTATCACTTTCATGAGATTATCTAATCAGACACTGGCCTAGAAATTTTCAGGAGAAAAAAAAAATCTGATAAAACGAGTAACAGCTCCCAATAGACCATTTCCATTTGATAGAATGAGTGAAGTATGAGCCCATGGTCTAATGGGAGACTCTTTAATTCAGCACCCTCATAAATGACCCCCTAAATAGTAGAGATTTCGACCCTTTTAGTGTTAGAAAACTTGTGTTGGGGGAAAGTCCGGCAGTGGTGGTGCACGCTTTAATCCCAGCCCTTGGGAGGTAGAGGCAGGTGGATTTCTGAGTTCAAGGTCAGCCTGGTCTACAGAGTGAGTTTCAGGACAGCCAGGGCTACACAGAGAAACCCTGTCTTGAAAAAACAAACAAAGAAAGAAACAAAAAAAGACTGAAGGATAAAAAAGAAAAGAAGGAGCGGAAGAGGAAGGAGGAGGAGGCAAAGAAGGAGTAAGAGGAATAAATCCAGCTTCCTCGTCAGAGGTAGCCCTGTACCCTCGAAATTCAGCCTGAAATTCAAAGTCAGTCCAAGACCCTCCCACAATGAAGCGGTAAGGCCCGGAGCAGGAACCAGAACTGGGAAACAGCTAGAACTGCAGGGAAGGGAACTGAGCTGCTTGGCAGAAATGCAATCTGGTGAGTTAGCAGATCTGTGTAGAATAAAAGTAGGGTGGGCCAAGGTAGGAGCTCCCCTGAGGAGTAAGGGCTTACAGGGCTCAAGACCTCTGTATCATCGGCAGTATCACAAAAGACAGGAACGCTCTCACCCCCAAAGCTTGCCACGACTCATCCAGGGGGTGGAAAGAAGCAAGGCGAAGGCTCAGGCAAGGTCTTCAAGGCTATCAACTTTCTTTTAGAGTAAGAGAAGAAAGGCGATACTCTAGACCGGAGTTAATGAAGGAAAGATCTTGAAAAATACAGGATTTGAATCAAATGCGGTTTCATGCTTGCCACACAAGCTCAAGCAAACACAGAAGCCGCTTGCTGGTGCTCCTGAGGTCCCACTGAAACAGATAGCGTTTTGGTCGGCAGAGTAGACCAACGGCCCTCCGTCTCCACAACCTCCTAGCCTGCCTTTGAGAAGTGGCAGGCGGACTTCTTCTTTCTGCAGTTCTCTGGCTTAGAGATATGAGTTACAGTGAAATCTCCTGAAATAAGAGGGAAGACTACAATTCTATCTGTTCTTCCTCTAATTAGAAAGAAAAGGTGACTTTTTAACCAACAGAAGAAACCAATTATGGATACAGAGGGATTTGGAAAGCTCGGCCTATCCTTCCCACTTTAATTCTTGGGAATATGATCTTAAGCAAGCACAAGAGAGCTTGTCTAGGTTGCTGTGGGTAGTGAACTTGCCACCCTTCCCCGAGGAAAGTATGATTTGGACACCCCAGTAGCAGGTAACAAGGAGGTTCAGTAGTGGAAAATTCCTTTCAAATGCAGAGAGTTGGAGGAAATGTCAAGTGAATGATAGTCATTTTAAGTCTTCGTTACTATCTGCGGTTTGTTTAAATTAGCGTGCCTTCATTTCGTCCCTGTGCTTAAGGCCATCAAGCAACGTGAATGGAGCCTTGTAAGAGTTATCCATGGCTAACGTTAAACAAGTCTTCAACTAGTTATTTCTAGAACAAGAAAGGATGTATACTCTCCATGTTAGGATAAGCACAACTCTCTGCTAAGTTCTTTCTAAGGATAGAGTGTGAAGTTCAAATTAAGTGAGGTGGAGTCTCTGTTTAAGTATTCCCTTGACTTAGGTTTCTGAGTTGGCTATTTAACTAAGGTTTCTGAGTTGGCTATTTAACTAATCTAATCAGATCGTGTGTGTGTGTGTGTGTGTGTGTGTGTGTGTGCCTGCCCACGCGCAGGCACACACTTCTTTTTTTGCTACTTTCTTTCCTATGTTACCAGTAACAATTATATCATATCTTTTACTTTATGTAAACATTTCTAAAAGCTGGTAATAGACAGCCATGCAGATTTTTAAGCCAGACGCTACCCCTAAATTTCCCCATTTATTAAAAGAAGGATGAGCTTGAAGATCTCCCCTCCCAAGCTCAGCCTTCCAGGATGTTATGTTAGCGTTTAAATGCTGACTCTAATAGAAACTATTTTTGGAAGCAAAGTCCTAGGAAGTTTTGATAAAACCAAGGTGATGACATTTATGTTCTCCATTTGAGTTCCTAGCATTTCCTGTCTGTTTTCAGCGTGGATCTGTACCACAATGTCCCCAATACGTCTCTCCAGAAAGGAAGGGACTGGGAGAATAGTCACAGCTTTGTGTTTAGTAGCTCTACAACATGGGTAAGTAATTTATCCTCTAGGGCTGCGATACCTCCCTATAAGATATGCATAGTCACAGCACATTCCCAAGAGAGTTACTGAGGAGATTAAATAAGATATTGATTATATAAAGCACTCAGCACATTAAAGATTAGCAAAAAAGTTGCTATTGATTTTGCCACACAGAGCTATTAAATAAAAAAAAAAGAATGCAGTATCCATGAGAATCATTTAATAAGAGAAATCACAGGGTACTAGCCACAGAGGAAGATCTGAACACTCCTTAGGGGCTTCTCTGGAAATTTACCATTTTAACTACTACATTGCCCTTATTGTTTATGCTTTATGGTAAAACTCAGTACTTCATCTTGAACTGTCACTTGCAGATCTAAATCAGTGACTTTCCCATATTCATTTTGTATCGGAATTTACCCTACATTTCTTTCCTTTCGTCAGAGTCCAGCTGTCTTTCTGAGCATTGTAGTTCACCAGGCTTTATAGTGAATGGCTTGGTGTATTCATCTGTTCAAAACCATACTTATATCCATACTGTGTGGGGCGAGGAGGGGTGGTTGTTATCTAAATGAATGATATTAGTAGTGGGAATTTCAAGCTGTTTTGTGAGTCTGTGAGGAAGCAACTTGGTGGCAAGTGCCCTTTTAAGTATCTTCAACATCCACCTGCTTTGCAACAAGTACGACTTGGTTTAGGATAGGAAGATCTTCAACAGATAGGCTGCAACTTCCCCAGCCGAGCATACCTTCCCACTTCGCAACCTTAAGTTACTATTGTTAATGAATCAGGCATTGAAAGAGTTTGTTGATTATGTTTCTGTTTCTGCAAGTATCCTGACTAAAGCCTATTGTATCAAGCAAGGAGTGCCTCCTTCAGGGTTACATCCCTGACTCCCACCCTCACACTCCACAGGAACAAAGGAACTTCAGATAGACTCTTGGAAGGGTTACCATGGAAGAATACCAGTGCCCCAGAAGTTGGCTTTGGGATAAGTCTAGGGGCAATGTACTAACCCAAGAATGACTTCCACCTCAGATGTCTCAGGTGGGCAAGAAAAATGTGTAGTGCCTTTTAGCACGGTAGTGCTCAGTTCAGGGCTGGGGTCTCAAGGCTTCAGGTTCTTTAGTCAAGAACAGCATGCACCTCACAGGCTTGTCATCCACATGAAACAGTCCTATACAGTGCCTGCCTGTGGGGGTCACCTGGTGAATCATGGCTCTGTTGTTATTACTCGCACTGTAACAGGATGTGCCTACCCTTCTGCTGGCTAGCTTCATTGACCACACATACCAGGTATTTTTTTGCTGTTTTAGTCAGAATGCACTCTGAAATGGCAAAATATGCAAACTCAGGTCCAGCTCAGTACAAATGCAAGGCATATCTTGGAGTTCCCCTTTCAGTTGCTTCCACGGAAATCTCCCAGCATTCTCTGAAGTTCCCCAAATCACCTCTCACTTCTCTTTTGTTGCATGTCTGCCCTGTCTCACTAGGCTTGTTTTTAAGAGGGTTTTTTTTTTAAGTGTGGGAGATTGTGATTGATGGCACATTCTTTAGCCATGAGAAAACGAGTCATCTAGTGAGGGAAACATCTCAATTCACATCCTTTCTAAAGGGTGCCACTTGGCAAATCTGTCTCAAGATTGTTAGGTTTCATAGTTACCGTCAATTTTCAGTCTATCCACATAAATAAAAGACTGTCTGGGTAGATAACAGAAAATTACAGATTTTGAAACTGTGGCTAATCCACACAGCAGAGTGAAGCCAAGTTCCTCTGTGGGCTTAGGGATGGTGCCAAGCGTGTTGAACGAATTTAGCCCCTCCTCCGCCTAAACTCCTTTTTATGGATACTTGATATATTCTGTCTTCTGTAAAGTACTAAAATATATATATATATATATATATATATATATATATATATATATATATATATATATACATATAACAACTTCAAGTCTACTCTTCCAAAAAGACTGTGGCTCCTGGATTCCAATAAAAACACAAATTGCAAGGCTGGGCCCTGTCATTTGCCTGGGCTTCTCTAAGGTATTGAGCTGAGCACATAATGAAGCCATGGTACATGATACTTTCCAGTGAAGACAATCCCTGACACATCGCCTGCCCCATGGTGTTCTAGCCAGCCTCAGCGCATAGCAGGGGATAGTAGCACGGCTGAGGTGGCCTCACCAGAAGTGGCACCCCGAGCTCAGGAGTCTCGTCCACTCCACAGTTTACTCTCACTCTCAAAACGCCTCGCACCCTGGCACTCTGAGGGGAGCACACAGGTTGAATCTGTTCTCCCTGTGAGAGTTCGCAGAAGTTAGTCAGTTCTACTGTCAGTATCCTTGATATCGATCTTACAGAACTCGGGTTGAAAAAGATCACCTCGCACCAAGAAATTTTAGGAAATATATTTTTATTAAAAAATTATTACCACCGAAACCTGCTCTTTATTTTTTATACTAAATAGCATTTCCTGTGAGTTTGTTAGTAGATCTCAGGAGATCCTAAGTCAGGTGTTTATAGAGAACGTCTTGGCTCTGAACTGAGGAAATAGAATAATGTAGAATTACACACATGAAAACACCAGATGGAGACAAGCAAGTAAATAAACAAATATTGCCCACTTATATAGTGCATTGTCTACTGCTGTAGTTTGTACATGCATTGGAAGCATGATTTGCCCATAAATTTCCACTATTTCACACACACACACACACACACACACACACACAAATTCCAATAGGTGTAAAAAAAAAGCATTTGGGGAATTTTATAAGAAAGTCCTCTATTTCTTGAATCCATTAAAGATGCCTAGGATATTAAAAACTCACAACAAAAATTTTTGAACAACATGAATTAAGTTGAATTCGGTCATAGAGGCGGACAATTCATTCTTCCCTTCTTTTTCCATTTATCATTATATTTCCAGTCGGTCTCCCAGTTCACACTAATTCTGTGGCAGGCTTTAAAAAGTAACATTGATATTTTTTTTCTAGTTCCATTCATTTACCTGCAAATTTCACGGTATCATTTGTTTTTAATAGCTGGGTAATACTCCATTGTGTAAATGTACCACATTTTCTTTATCCATTCTTCTGTTGAGGGATATCTAAGTTGTTTCCAGTTTCTGGCTATTAGGAATAGAGCAGCAATGGCCATGGTTGAGCAAGTGCCTCTGTGGTAAGATGAAGTGTTCTTTGGGTCTGTGCCCAAGAGTAGTATAGCTGGATCTTGAGGTAGATTGATTTCCATCTTTCTAAGGAACTTGGACATTGATTTCCATAATTGCTGCACTAGCTTTCTTAACATGAGTTGTGAGAGTGTGATTCATTTCAATGTTTCTGAAAGGTCAAGTGTTCCAAAAACCTTAATAATTATTTTAGAATTCCAATGTAATATTTCTCTTTAAAAATAGTCTAAAATAGATATACAAATTTATTTACAAACATTTATTTTAGCATTATGTATAAGAAAAGACCACAAAATGTATATAGTGACTATAAGACACTAGGTAGATCAAAAGCAAACAGGTTACATATATTATTGAAGTACACACACACACACACACACACACACTCACACACACATACACACACACACACACACACACACATAGAGTATGATTTGAGTTCAGCTTATTTACATGCATCTATAATCTGTGCATATGAAAATTCAGAGGTTATATACCAGGAAAGCAGTAATGATCATGATTAAAAAGTGGGCTTATGGGTAGTTGCACTGTGTCTGCTCATAGGGGTTTGTTCTCATCGTGTGTTTTCCCAGTGGGCATCACCCTCTATGACTGAAATAAAATAACAACAAACATTGTGTGGGTTACTGAATAATCTTCAACGAATCAAGTGTTTGTTTACTTATATGACTGAAAACAAAAGTGCACTGGCTTTTATTGATTCTCACAAAATTTGCTCAATTGAATACACAGAGTTAAGCAGTTTCAGTAATTTAAGTATAATTGTAGGTTTTAATTTTACCATTTCCTCTATTAATTAGTACAGATTCTGATAAGAGGGTCATTCCATCTATCATTCTTAAAAGCATGCATATATGTATTTTTTCTGCTAACCTAGGAAATATTCTTCCAGAACTATGGAGCTAGCCATGTAACTTCATTTTCTACTAAGAGTACATAAATTAGCGCTCAGTAGAGTGGCATATGGCTTTAAGTCCAACACTCAGGTACCAGAGGCAGGTGGATCTCCTTGATGTGTATAGATTTCCAGGCTAGCCAAGGGCAGCACAGAAAAACCCTGTTGAAGCAAGCAAACAAACAAACAAAAAACAAAAAACCAACCAAACAAACAAAAAAACAAACAAAAACATATATAACTTAGTATCTAAGTCATTTACATAATTTCTATACTATAATTCAGTTCTACTTATGGAAACTCTGGTTTCTGAGAGCAGCCTTTCAAAGGTTACTGTGTCCTTCCCAGCACTGTTCTTGTGAAAGATGCTGCATATCAAGTGTGTGCTTCAGTGCAGGGTAGCACTCCACAGAGGAGCAGAAGCAGGCTGGTTCCTGCAGACATCTATGCTTTAAGCTTCACTGCTAGTCGATCTTGTGGTGAACCAAACCACCTGACGGTACTCTATTACTAGAACCAACATCAATTTATGTCTTGCCAGTCAATAGCAGCCCTGGGATAAACAGAGATTTTTTTATGACCAGTGACATAAACTAGTCATAATTTCTATGTACTTTCCAGTTACCCAGCGACTGCCTGCCGCTCCCCACCCCCACTGCCGTGTGTGTGTGTGTGTGTGTGTGTGTGTGTGTGTGTGTGTGTGTATGTGTGGGTGTGAAGACCAAGGTCAACCTTCAGCTTCAATGTTCTACAGGAAATGTCCACCTTGAAGTTTAGCTTTGAGACAGGGTCTCTCATTAGAAATGTGCCTAGCCAGCCAACAACCCCCAGGTCTAGAGAGCCTTGTATTACAAGAACCTGCCATCATGCCCAGCATTCCATGGAACTCAGATCAAGCAGAGCTCCCTGTGCTTGCACAGCGTCTTAGTGTTGTTTCCTGTTGCTTTGGGAAAATAACCTATCCAAAGTGGCTTAGGGGAATAACGTGTTTATCTTTGTTCACCATTCTAGGTTACAGTCCATTACTGAGGAAAGATCAAGGCAACATGAACTTAAAGAAGCTCATTACATGCATAGTCATGAGCAGAGAGAGAATTAATATATGTAAGATTACCAGCGCTTATCTCTCTTTGGTTCATCTAGGAGTCAAAATGCAAGAAACGGTGCTACCACAAGCGGTGGGCCTTCCCATTCCATGAACATAATAGTCTTCATTCCTGTTTGATTGCTGTGAAGATGCCATGACTAAGACAACCTATAGAAGAAGGAGTTTACTGGGACTTTCAGAAGGTGAATCCACGACCATCATGGCAGGAGGCAGGACAGCAGGCAGGCAGGCAGGCAGGCAGGCATGGCACTGGAGCAGTATCTGTGAGCTTCCATCTTGATTTACAAGCTCCAAGCAGAGAAAAGATAGAGAGCTAACTGGGAAGGGCATGGGCTTTTAAAACTTCAAGGCCCATGTCCAGTGACACATCTCCAAGAAGGACACAACTGCTAATCCTTCCAAGCAGTCCCTCCAAGCAGGGATCCAGTACTCAAATGCATGAGCCTCTGGGGACCATCCTCATTCAAACAACTGCAATAACCAAGCCAGGTCTCCACGGACATGCCCATATGCCACCTGACTAGAGAATCCCTCATAGACTCCTCCCAGGGGGATTTCAGAGGGCATCAGTTCGCCGATACTAATCCTTGTGTATGGAAAGCTCTTGACTGAGCAAGCCCTCGTCCTTCCTTCCACTTCACTCAGTCCCTGAGTCAACCACTACTGCTCACATGGTTTTGAATTTAAGCAAATGTTGTCTATAACCTAGCTACAGAATTGATTTCCTTCTGATGGAAGGCTCAACAGGAGTGTCGTGCAATCAAAATGTAAACAACCTAATCTCCTAGTGACTTGGAAAGAGAGTATCCGCAACAGGAGGCAGAGCAGATTGCAATACAGGAAAATTAATATTCATTAGACAAGGGTAGTCTCAGCTCTGCTGAAAGGTAAAGAGGTATCCTTGTGAATGGATACCAAATGTCTACAGTCCTAGGCCTGCTACAGAGCAAATTTTGTAAATTTTGCAAATTTTGTAGCTTTGTAATAAAACCTGTCAAAAGTTATGACAGTCAAGCTTAGTCTGTGTGATGTCAATGAAGTCTCTCTTTTTTTTTTTTCTTTCTCATTTCCATTGAGGAGAAAAAAATAAGTGACTGTAACAAATGTGGATCTGTGCTGGGAAATGTTTGAAATGAAAGCAAATGGGCTAAATTTCTTTTTTTTTTTTAAATTGCATGTTTTAAATACTTATTTCCAAACTTTCCCCAAATGCTAATTGGCCTTGGCAGATTCACTTGTATTTCAAGACACTTTTATTTTCATTTCTCTTCTTTGCAGTATGAATCTGAGACAGGAAAGACAATGTCAATATTTAAGGTGACAGAGAAAGTGTTTGGCATTTGATGCCACACACAGATACTAGTTGACGGTTTATGCCACTGCTTACAATGAGCATACATCCATATTAATCATGTATTGTATTTCCAACGCATGGAAACAAGACATGAACGCTTGATTACTGCAGGCTAATGTGTTGTCAGCACATGTCAGCTTTCTAGTTAATCATGGTAACTCAAAAGATCTGATCTTTTAAGTACCAAATTGAGCACTTCAAATGCTTGGGCTAGTCTCTTAAAGATAACCCTTTCAGCTGCCCACGGGTGAACACAGTGAAGACTCTGTCCTCCCTAGATGGAATGTCATACTTTTAATTTCTTAGTACAATTTGTATGATGAAATTTGTCTCATAGTGCCAGACCCTTTCTTGATGTGACCTTCACTTTTTGTTAAACCATAACAACTTTAAGGTGACCTTGGGAAGCAGGAGATTTTGCAAACAGCAAATAGTTCTCTCTTTTTGTTCCTGAAAATTCTAAATACTCCTCTATCTATATCACTTTCCATGCCTCACAGGCCATGGAATTCTGACTTCTTTACTGGAAATGGCTAGTATGGGTAAAACAAAACAAACAGACAAAAACCCTGCAGAGTTCATTTGACATTAGATACTAAGTTTCTTACATGTTTTGTTTTATGCTTCCAGGACATCATCTCCCCGTGCAGGCCACTCTGATCTCAGACTCACAGTCTTTCTCATCAGCTTCTGCCACGTTTTGTTCATTTGACTTTGGAAGATTTTTCACAATTTTTGAGTTCTCTGTGAACTTAATATTTTCTTCATGTGACATATATGTGAAAATATATTAGGTAATCAGGATCCTGAAATTAATTGCTCTCTGTGACTTAAGGCCTTAGGCCCCAGGTCTTATTCTACATCAAAACCTCTAATCGTAAGTATTTTGGGAATGGTATTTGCATTCCTTAATGGGTAAATTTCTTTCAGCCCTGGGCAGATTTACATTTAGAAAATGTTAAAGCATATGTGAGCTGGCGGGCGAGATAGCTCATGAGACAAGGACATGTGCTGTCAAGCCTGAAGACCTGAACTCAGTACCAGGACCCACACACTGGAAAGAGAAAATGGACTCCCTCAAGTTGTCCTATAACTTCTAATCTTGTGCCGTGCATGCACGCACATGTGCACACACACACACACACACACACACACCACTACCACCATACAGAATAAAAATGCAACAGAAAATTTAAAACAATCATTACACATTTGGCTTTTAAAAATCAATTATTAATTATTATTTTGTGTGGCCACATGAATAGAGCTCAGGCAATAACTGTGGAGTCAGGTCTCTCCTTCTACCCTCCAGGAATCAAACTCAAGCCACAGACTTGTTTAGCAAGTGCCTTTAACCCTCCGAACCCTCTTGCTAGCCATGACACTTTAAAAAGAAACAACCAGATCTTAAAGGCTTGCACCCATCTATTAATAATATCACACCATTAACACTTCTCTGAGAGTTTTTCCTCTTGCTTGAATTAGTTCAAATTCTGTTCTTTTTCTCCAAGTCGACTAAAATCATTTTAACTGAAATATATGCACCCATTTATGGATGTGAGAAATAACTTCCTAAGCCCCTGAAAAGAACATAGATGTTCAGATCCTAGCTGCCCCTGAAGAGACTGGACAAAAGATGGGCCATCTCTAATGTGAAAACATTGAGGTGTTTCAATCAGAATGCCACACGTGGGAGCAGTGGCTTGGGAGAAGACCAGGGAAGCAGGGAGGTGCTGTGAGCTGGGAGACAGTAGTTTCTGGAACCCAAGAGAAGAGGGAAAGGTCATGTCAGATTTGGTCCAGAGTCCGAGATTGGAGCTCACAAGAGATCGTCAGGTTTTTCTTCCTACTGTTATTTTCCAGAATAATGTTTTAGTGCTTTGCATGAAAATGGCCCCCATAAGCCCATAGGGAGTGGCATTATTAGGAGCTGTAGTCTTATTTGAATCAGTGTGGAGTTGTCAGAGGAAGTTATCACTTTCTCTTCCTGCTGCCTTTGGATCAAGATGCAGAACAATCAGCAGCTTGTCTAGCACCACCTCTGATAAGCCGGCCCCAATTAAGTGTTTTCCTTTGTAAGAGTTGCTGCGGTCATGGTGTCTCTTCACAGCAATAAAAACTCTAATGAAGACAAATGATGTCAAATGACTCAGTTCTGAAGTCACTGAAAGTCATGTGGTCCAATGAGTTAGCAGGCAATAAAGGGAGAGTGTCCGGCTATGAAGCAAAGATCACTGTAGAAAACACTCCGCCACCTCTTCAGGCTGGCCTTGAACTCTACCTTCCTCCTCTGCCTCTCAGATGGTGAGATTGAAGGTGTTCACCATCGTGTTAAAGTTAGTGTGGAAGTGACTTGGCTTGAGATATTTATGTGTTAGGAAAGAACTGACTCGTTAAATATCAAGGAATTACGTGGAATAGATGTGCTTGTTCCAGGCCACAGTACACCCAATATTTTTGACACAATTACTGCCATGGTCTACATGTTTGTGCCTCCCCAAATTCATATATTAATATCTCAACCTTCAAGGTGATGGTATTCAGCAAAAGGGCCTTAGGGAAGTGAACCAGTAAGTCAGGGAGGAAGAGCCACATGGATAAAGATTGTACCCTCAGCATGACATCCAAGGAGCATTGCTCATGCCTGCCATCATTAGAGGACATAGGAAAGACAAGACATCATCTATGAGAAATGGAGACCTCACCTCCCTAGACAATGAATTCACCCTTGATCAGCACTTCCCAGCATCTATAGCTGTGAGAAATGAATTTTGGTGGTCTATAAATCATCTGGTTCTTAGCATCTTGTTATTGCAGCTTGAGATAAGTACCAATCCACATAACTAGTGAGTGTGTAACACCACTCTCGCTGCTGTGGTAAGGAGTCTATCAGCCTGGTGACAAGGACAGTATTAATGACCCCTGTCAATCCAGCACTGATTGGATTGCCCATAGAGAATTATATTCCTCTTTGTGTGTCCTGCTTAACGTTTATAGATCTCCTGGGAGCCATTCCGGAAAAAGCCACCAAAATTATATAGATTCAAAGTCACGCCATATGATGCCTGACTATAAACAAACAAACAAACAAACAAACAAACTGGAATTATTTAGCAGGAGAAAAACAGATTTGTAAAGAAGCAATGTTTTACACATTCTATGCTGTACAACATGGGTAGATTCTATAAATCCCTGGAAGGCCACTCTTAGGCTGTCACCAAAACAAAGTAATCTGGGGAGCCTAGAAAAATAGGGAGAACTTTTCCCCCATGACACATTAGGGGTGACATGCTGGAGTGTACAGGCAGTAACCTCCACAGAAGCGAAATTAAATGGCTTCGGTCAAAAGGGGAAAGTATACAAAGCAAGAGAATTCGCGTTTAGTGGACAACAGGACCTCGGGTTGGTCAAGGCTGAGGCCATTTCTAGCCCCAGAAGATGGAGCTTTCAGTGGCTGAAGTGTCCAGGGCATGGATAATTGAAAACAGCCAAGTGTGGTGGCAAGAGCTTGAAATCCCAGCTCTTGGGTAGAGGCAGGAGGATTGGGAGAGCAAGGGCCTCCTCAAATTCAGGAAAAGTGCGAGGCCAGTCTGGGCTACAAAAAACTTCATCTCAAGAAAAAAAAATAAATCAATAAACCAAGAGGAATAGGAATCCTGTTTATTTGGTGGAAACCTTAAGAATATAGATTTTTGTGACCTCATTCACTTTATCTAAAAATATCTACATCTGCACTTGATATTAGTCAAATGGCCAAGAAATGGTCTATATATAGATATGTAACATGTTTTATTTTAAAAATTGCAAAAAGTGCAGAAGCATAAAAAAAAAAACCAAAAAACAAAAATAGAACTGAAGATGTCCCTGAGGGGCAGAACATTTATCTCTGTGTGAGAGGCCATGGGTTTGACCCCTAAAACCACAGTATAAACATATGAACAAAATAATAACAATGAAAAAAATATTTCTTTAATGGTATGCTAATATTTATTTCTTAATAATAGGAAACACCTTTTCACCCTCCTGCGCCACCACAGCTGGTACAAAGCTGGCCCCCTGGTTTCCTAGTTTTCCTACTTCCAGAATCCTGTCACGAGTTCCTCCATTGTCTTCCCTTGATATAGAAGTATAAGCAAAACAAATCCTTTCCTCCCCAAATGTCTGTTGGTCCTGGCGCTTTAACAAGGCATAGAAACACTAACTAAGAAAGATGCATTGTTACTTATCCAAATTCAGAGCCAAGGTGTGGAGTCAGGATGCCCAGGTCAAAATACTGTGTATCTTCAGGAAAATGTGGCCTGGGCCCTAGTTGTGCTTGGCCAGGATAGCGCTACTTGGGGAGCAGGGACACCATCACTGGGAACATGGCCTGCTACAGCTTCCCTCGATGGTCTGACCACATAGACTCAAGAGAGGTAGGAAGAGTCATGGGTTTTTTTGGGCTGCGAGTCAAATAGCCAGAGAGAAAATACCGATGAGCTCATGTATTCACATCTCCAAGTTTGATATACTTCACCTGAGAGTGGTACTCCTTTACTGCCCGTCCTTCCTGGCAATCAGTTAGAGGCGGGAGGACTCCCTCCATATTACCAGGAGCGTGTACAAAGACTGGAGTGAAGAAGGTCAAGAGGTTAGCAATGCTTAGGGAAGTGTCTGAAAGGAAACAAAAGGAAAGGAGCAGCTGTTTGCACCATCCTTTCTAGCCCTGCAAAACTGCTGCTGTGGGTAGCGATTCAGAACTCATTCTGCTAGACTTTCCCCCTTCCTTACAAAGGATGTCAGCTTCTTACGAGTTTCATACCAAAATCAGAATGATGTGGAAACTACATGTACATGTGCATAAACCCATACATGCATGTACATGTTTGTGGGGGCTAGGTATCAAACTCAGGTTCAAATGCAAAAGTGCTCCACATTATACTTGTAGTGTGTGTGTGTGTGTGTGTGTGTGTGTGTACCCAACTTTACTTGCTTATTTATTTTTAATTTTTCTTAAAATACTGGATATAGTAACTTAGGGCTCTGTGCACACAAGACAACCTTTCTCTCACAGACTTACTTGATGCCTGGGCCAACTTATTCTTTTGAGTGATTCTTAGAATTCAATGAATTAACTTTCCCTAATAACAGTCATTTATGTTCCTGATACTTTTTTTCCTGTTAAAAATAACCATGCACTGGGCATCACCTTTCTTCTAAAGAGAGATGTGAGTGTTGTCAATTGAAGCGCAGTGGGCTGCTTATTGCCGAACCCGTCTTAACCTGGGCTGTGCTGTGGCGCTGTGTATCTGAAGCTGTGGAAGACTGTGCGACCTGAACTGAGAGTAGGACTCTGGCAGTGAGGAGACAGCCTGGCTTCAGTGCTCCCCAGCCTTGGAAAAAAAAAAAAAAGTAGACTTGCTCTCCCCACCCCCACAATCCGTTTAAGTTGTTAACAAGCTTCTCAGGACTAGACCCTCTCTCCTTCACATCTGTGTTGCCTTACAGACTCAGCAGGGCACTTCCTGACTAAAGTTTCCAAGAAGCCCAGGGAAGAAATTGCGTCAGCTCGTGACCTTTGAACTAGACATCTCAACTGTATTACCTTTTCTGGGGCGTTGTTCACAGCTCATCTGCTGGCCGGGACGTTAAGATAGGGAGACGCCCAGCCCACTTTTTATGGCCAATCATCACTATCACCTTTTGTTTCCAGAGGATGGACGTGTGACTGTTTGTGATCTCCTCCAAGTGAACATTTCCTCTTTTTCTTGGTGAGCCCACATTGAAGGTTTCTAAAATGTTAACTGGTGTTAGCCTTTAAAGAATTATTATTATTTTTTTAGTAGTGGTTAAAAAGCAAAGGCTCTTGATCCTGCTGCTAAATGACTGAGGTTTGCCGTTTTTGAAAGAAAATGTGTGAGCATTAAATACTTGTGTTTAGAAATAATTTTGTATTTACAGGAGAGCATTCCTATACACTCTGCCTGGGTTTTTATTCATACCAACTTCAGTGAGAAAATTGTTTTGATCAGAACAATCTGGATAGTGAGCTCACCTCTCTAAATGCTAGAAAGTCTAAATTCACATAAGACACTTCTGATCAGAGCTGAAGATCTAAATAGCTAGTGCTGTGAATGTACAAATATGGTAGGATTTGAATCCTTTACATTACAGGGAACTTAAAGTGTCTTATTAATAAGTTTGTGTTGATTATATACCTAAGTAATATCATCATTGACATATTAAGTCAGTGGGAATTAGGAACATTCTTAGTCAACCCAAATCCAAGATCTGACAGGCTCTGCAGTCTCACACTGTTGCACACTTATGTGTGCAACATGTTTACATATGCATACATTTTGTCATCCCACACCAGCAAACCAAAATCCTGTTGTCTGACATTCTGTATGAACATGTACTAACAATGACTTCCTTGAGACATTCTTAATTTAGCTGCTAAAAATTTTAGACAATGGTGAAATATCTCAGTAAAATACCAGAACCTAAAACCTAAGTTTTCCATACATTAAAAACCTTACACAGAGAAACCCTGTCTGGAAAAAACCACACACACATACACACACACACACACACACACACACACACACACACACAAAGCAGGATGGTGGTGATGCCCGCCTTTAATTCCAGCACTTGGGAGGCAGAGGCAGGCGGATTTCTGAGTTTGAGGCCAGCCTGGTCTACAAAGTGAGCTCCAGGACAGACAGGGTTATACAGAGAAACTTTGTCTCAAAAAACAAAACAAAACAAAACAAAACAAAACAAAACAAAAACCTTATGCTTCTTTAAAGTCCATTTAAAACAGATTTTAAAAAATAAAACACAAAAATAGACATCACAAAAAATAAAATCTAACCTCAAAACTGGGTGTGGTGGTGCTCATCTATAATCTTAGAACTCATTGAGAGTTAGAGGCCAGCCATGGGCTACTTATGCATTTGAAACCAACCTAGGATACAGAGGGCAACCCAGGCAGAAAAAAAGGTCAGTCTTATACAAAGAAAAACATCAAACACTCTTGGCAAGATGGCTCAGTAGGTAAAGGAGTCTGGTATCAAACCTTTGGACTTAGATAGAATGAGAAAGAATGCTCGAAATTTGTCCTCTGTCTTCTACTTGAACATCTGGGTGTGTGCACAAACACAACATGAATTAAAATTTAACAACAACAACAAAAAACTATGTGAAAAGAAATACTGAAAAACACAAGAGGACTGGAAGGAATGTAAGCACATGCTTTCATTTTTAAATCTCAAGATTATCAAGGTGACTTAGCAGTTCCCTATCTAAGTCAGTCTAATGAAATCCCCAAATCCCAAAAATGTACCCCTCCTTTTTTTCAGGAACTAAAAAAAGTTGATGTGAAATAAGTTTGTGGGGAAAAATAAATATGCCAGAATGTCCTGGAAAGCATAACAAATAGCTAGAAGAAGGGCCGAGTTAATAATCAACTTTTAAAATATACTTCAAAGCTTCTATGATTAAAACTGCACAGTGCTAACACAAACAACCAGACAGAGGTAGCTCTGAACCGTGTGGGGCCTCAGCTAAAGTCTCAAAGAGAAGGAGTCGTAACTGCCTGTATGTGATGATGGCAAACTTTCAACTCCTACAGTGTCAAGACAACTAGGTAGCTATTTGGACAGTGGTGAAATTAGATTCATTCCTTATATAAGAAGAGCAAACCCAGGCTCAACTCTGAACACCAGAGAAAAAGGAGAGAGACAGACAGACAGATAGACCCAGAGACAGAGACATAAAGAGAGTAAGCTCTAAGCCAGTGGTTCTCAACCTCCCTAATGGTGTGATCCTTTAATACAGTTCCTCATGGTGTGGTGACAACCCCCCCCCCAACTATTGAATTATTTTCATTGCTACTTCATAACTGTAATTTTGGTACTCTTATGAGTCGTAATGTAAATATTTTTGGCGATAGAGATTTGCCAAAGAGGTCGAGACCCACAGAGAGCTGCTGCTCTAGATAAATCAGAGATAAAAATTAAACACAACAACAGAATACACGAAGTACTGGAAGGCAGACACGGTGACTCAACTCTAAAGACACTGTAGCGAAAGCCTTTTTGTGTGACTCAAAACCCATATGCAAAAACGCACAGGTGCTCTCCCAGAACCCAGGATCCTTCTGTACCGTTGTTCTTGCTGGCCAGTTGCACAGCGTTTTCTCCCTGGTCCTAGACTCATCCTTATATCCCACCGCAGGTTGCAAGAGAGAACTTCTCTTTAAGGAAGTTACTTAGAAACTCTGTCTCTCGCTCACTAGCTCCCTTCTTATTGACTAGTATTTAATCATTGTATATTCAGCCGAAAATACAGCTAAAAAATGCAGTACCTGGGCTACAAGAATGCAAACAACATGAACCCCTTTCGAGCTTCTCTCACAAGGATGGGAAGAGGGGAAGAGCGTCATTCTTCAGAGTCTCTTCTTCTGAGGTCTTGAAGGCCCTGTCCACCCCGTGGCCCGCTGACCTCCCCAAGGCCCACTTCCTTATACCACAGCATTGGAAATTAGGTTTCAATATCTTATTATAACACCAATGTTTCTAACTAGAACACTTGTTATAACACTAGTTTTCAAACTAGAAAAATCAGCCACAGTTGTTCGTAAACTTACAGGGTTCTTCTTGGGGTACCTGCCAACAGCAGAAGGACGTGCACAGTAGGTGAAAATAACAATATAAAAATCTGTATGCTAAAGAATATCTCTGAAGGGCAGAGCGAGAGGGAGTTTGTATTCTAAGGGCTGCTATCAGTCAGGGATGTAAAGGAGTGTGATCTGCCTGTGTGCACAGGGGAAGGATGATAATCAGCTAAGGGCAGAGAGAAATAGATACAGTTGTTTTCAGAAATTAGAGGGCTCTCTTCTTCTTCTTTTGGTTTTATCCCCCAGGGGAGCATTCATTCCCATCCAGTACTTGGTCAGCAGAATGCACTGCACCCGCTGGGCACTCACAGGTCCTGCTTGAATGGGCTTCATCACTCCAAGCTCTCTTGCTTCTTCCTTGATTCATTTGTAGCATTTATTTGAGTTTTAGGCCTTTTAAACTATGTCAGTTTGTCTCCATTAGGAATATTAAATCTTATAAGCAGTAGGGTGTGTCATTAAGTTTTATTTTCCACAGTTCCTAACCAAACCATGGCTTTTTAATAGACCCAATATGTGTTTGTTGCTTTGGTTAGTGTGTGTGTGTGTGTGTGTGTGTGTGTGTGTGTGTGTGTGTGTATTTTTAATCTCCAACTATTTTTGACAATTTTGGATAAGAAATGTATTCAATTCGTTCATAAAACACCCTACCAATCTTGTGCATGCTGGGTGAGACAATTACAAATCTCTGGGCACTATTAGAAACTGGGGCTCATAAAGCAATGCCCTGATTTGGGCAGAACCTGCTGGGCAAGTGGGTGGCCCCCAGTGCTGCTGAGAACCAGCATTCACCCTCTTCTGCCTGAGGCAGAAAGCTGCAAGCACTGACATGTAGACTAGAGAGGAACTGGAAGAAAAGTGCCACAGTTCACCTCCTGTGTACTGGAGCCAGGAATTTCTCTAAATCTTGGCTTGTCCTTGGTTACCATCGGTTGTGGGGCTCCAAACCATTGTAGGAGTAGAAGGACCAAGACAGTACCCAGAATTGCTCCCATTGCCTACTTCACACAGCAGGGCTCACCCTGCACATTTGTAGAGAACTCATCCTTGCTTATATTTTCTCTCTCCCACTTCTCTCCCTCCCTTCCCCTCCCTCTCTCTCTGCCATTGTGTTAATTCTTTCTGAATTCTTCAGTGAGGTTTCTCCTGGCAGCTCACCCTACTGTTTGTTCCTTCTGAAAAGCAGTTTTGCTTCATTAAAATGTGGTGAAAGGAACATCACATTTAATTGAATGAAAACTGAAAACAGGCCTGTTAAGTGGGTTGCTGGCTCAAAGAATGACAATGAAGAGAGAGACTACAAAGAATATGGAGCTAGAGACTTCTGGTTCCCTAGGGCCCTGTGGCCCTGCTGTCCAACGTGCCACAGGAAGACCCACATCCACACACCCAGAAATCTCGAGTTTTCAGAGCTTGAGCCCCCTCCAGACTCAAGGAATCAAAGTCCACGTTTTTTGCAAGAGTGCTTGAAAAGCCATGGAGGTGATCTGAGCAGACTGGAATCATAAAAGACTTCAAAGGCCCTTCCTTGCACTTTGCCCTGGGGAACCTATTAAGACCTCCCCTCTCCTTCCCTCCCCTCTCTTCTCCTCTCCTCTCCTCTCCTCTCCTCTCCTCTCCCTCCTCCCCTCCCTTTCTTCCTCTCATCTCCCTCTCTACCTTGTTCTTAGTCATTCTTGTAGAACATAATGGGTAGCTTCAGGCTGAGCTCAGCAATTATCCCAGGTCAATGTTGGGATATCTAGAAACCTCTTACCAGTTTAAAAAAAAAATTATATTGGACACTTGACCATAGCATGTAAATTAAATTCTCCTATTTTATAAATTAAAAAAATGGAGCTTTCAAAAATTAAGTGGTATATCTTAATCTGTGACTGCCAACCACCCCACCCCACCCCTACCCCTACCATCATCCCCTACCCTCACCATCACACCCCCATCCCAACCCCACCCTGCCATCACACTCCACAGTTTTCCTTGCAGTTTTCTGTAACTGCCAAGGAGAAAGGGAAAGAACTAGAAAGCCAGAGAGAGAGAGAGAGAGAGAGAGAGAGAGAGAGAGAGAGAGAGAGAGAG
>JADRCD010188834.1:0-14634 GCA_019843815.1 Montemys delectorum | reverse complement strand
TTGGAATTTTCATGAGAATTGCATTGAATCTATAGATTGCTTTTGGCAAGATGGCCATTTTTACTATATTATCTTGCCAATCCATGATCATGGGAGATCTTTCCATCTTCTGAGATCTTCTTCAAGTTCTTTCTTCACAGACCTGAAGTTCTTGTCATATAGATCTTTCACTTGCTTAGTTAGAGTCACACCAAGTTATTTTATATTGTTTGTGTCTTTTGTGAAATGTATTGTTTCCCTAATTTATTTCTCAGCCTATTTATCTTTTGAGTAGAGGAAGACTGCTGATTTATTTGAATTAATTTTAAATTCAGCTACTTTGCTGAAGTTGTTTATCAGGTTTAGGAGTTCTCTGGTGGAATTTTTGGTGTCATTTAAGTATACTATCATATCATCTACAAATAGTGATATCTTGACTTCTTCCTTTCTAATTTTTATCCCTTTGACCTCCTTTTGCTGTCTCATTGCTCTGGCTAGGACTTTAAGTATTATATTGAATAGGTCTAGTCCCTGATTTTAGTGGGATTGCTTCAAGTTTCTAGTCATTTAGTTTGATGTTGGCTACTGGTTTGTTATATATTGCTTCTACTATGTTTAGGTTTGGGTCTTGAATTCCTGATCTTTCCAAGACTTTCATCATGAAGGGGTGTTGGATTTTGTCAAATGCTTTCTCAGCATCTAATGAAATGATTATATTTGAGATTTTTTTATCTAATGGATTATGTTGATGGATTTCTGTATATTGATTTGTACTTGCATCCCTGGGATGAAGCCTACTTGATCATGATGGATGATCATTTTGATGTGTTCTTGGATTTGGTTTGCAAGAATTTTCTTGAACATTTTTGCATCTATATTCCTAAGGGAAATTGGTCTGAAGTTCTCTTTCTTTGTTGGGTCTTTAGTTTTGGTATGAAAGTAATTGTGGCTTCATAGAACGAGTTGGTTTGAGATCCTTCTGTTTTTATTTTGTGGAATAGTTTGTGGAGTATTGGTATTAGGTCTTTGAAGGTCTGATAGGACTCTGCACTGAACCCATCTGGTCCTTGGCTTTTGTTGTTTGGGAGATTCTTAATGACTATTTCTATTTCTTTAGGGGATATGGGACTGTTTAGATGGTTGATCTGATCCTGATTTAACTTTGGTACCCTTTATCTGTCTAGAAAATTGTCCATTTCATCCAGATTTCCCAGTTTTGTTGAGTATAGGTTTTTCTAGTAGGATCTGATGGTTTTTTTTTTTTATTTCTTCTGTTTCTGTTGTTATATCTCCCTTTTTATTTCTCTTTTGTTATTTGGATACTTATCTATATTATTGATTTTTTCATAGAACCAGCTCCTGGTTTGCTCGATTCTTTGTATACTTCTTTTTTTTATTCAACTTGGTTGATTTCAGCCCTCAGTTTGACTATTTCCTACTCCTCTTGGGAGTATTTGCTTCTTTTTGTTCTAGAGCTTTCAGGTGTGCTGTTAAGCTGCTAGTGTATGCTCTCTCCAGTTTCTTTTTGGAGGCAATCATAACCATGAGTTTTCCTCCTCGCACTGCTTTCATGTGTCCAAAAAGTTTGGGTATATTTTATCTTCATTTTCATTATATTCTAAAAATCTTAATTTCTTTCTTTATTTCTTCCTTGGTGAAGTTATCATTGAGTACAGTATTGTTCAGCTTCCATATATATATATATATATATATATATATATATATATATATGGACTTTCTGTTGTTTTTATTGTTATTGAAGACCAGCCTTATTCCATAGTGATATTATAGGAGGAATGGGATTACTTCAATCTTCTTATATCTGTTGAGGTCTGATTTGTGATTGATTATATATATGGTCAATTTTGGAGAAGATACCATGAAGTCCTCAGAAGAAGTTACTTTCTTTTGATTTAGGATGAAATGTTCTACTGATATCTTTTAAATCTATTTGGTCCAAATTTCTGTTACTTTCTCTGTGTGTCTGTTTAGTTTTTTTTTCCCCCTGATCTGTCCTTTGATGAGATTGGGGTATTGAAGTCCCCCACAATTATTCCATGAGGTGCAGTGTGTGCTTTGAGCTTCAGTAAAGTTTCTTTTATGAATGTGGGTGCCCTTGCATTTGGAGCACAAATGTTCAGAATTGAGAGTTCTTCTTGGTAGATTTTTCCTTTGAGGAGTATGAAGTGTCCTTCCTTATCTTTTTTTGATGACTTTTGGTTGAAAGTCGATTTTATCTCATATTAGAATGGCGACTCCCATTTGTTTCTTGGGACAATTTGCTTAGAAAATCATTTTCCTGCCCTTTACTCTAAGATAGTGCTTGTCTTTGACAATGAGGTGTTTCCTTTATATATCGAAATGCTTGGTCATGTTTAAGTATTCAGTCTTTTAATCTATATCTTTTTATTGAGGAATTGAGACCACTGATGTTAAGAGATATTAGAGGATAATAATTGTTGCTCCCTGTTTTTACTGATGTTATTTTTATGTTTGTGTGGTTATCTTCTTTTGGGTTTGTTAAAAGAAGATTACTTTCTTGCTTTTTCTAGGATGTAGTTTCCTTCTTTATGTTTTCCTTTTCCATCTATTATTTTTATAAGGCTGTATTTATGGAAAGATATTGTGTAAATTTGTTTTTGTTGTGGAATATCTTGGTTTCCCCATCTATGGTGATTGAGAGTTTTGCTGGGTATAGTAGCCTGGGCTGGCATTTGTGTTCTCTTAGGGTCTGTATGACATCTGCCCAGGATCTTCTAGCTTTCATAGTCTCTGGTAAGAAGGCTGGTGTAATTCTGATAGGCCTGTTTTGACCTTTTTCTTTTACTGCTTTTTATATTCTTTCTGTCTTTTGTGCATTTGGTGTTTTTATTATTATGTGACGGGAGAATTTTCTTTTCTGGTCCAGTCTATTTGGTGTTCTGTAGTCTTTTGTATGTTCGTGGGCTTCTGTATCTTTAGATTAGGGAAATTTTCTTCTATAATTTTACTGAAAATGTTTACTGGCCCTTTAAGTTGGGAATCTTTGCTCTTTTCTATGCCCATTATCCTTAGGTTTCATCTTATTGTGTCCTGGATTTCCTGTATGCCTTGGGTTAGAATCTTTTTCATTTTGCATTTTCTTTGACTGTTGTGTCAATTCTTTCTATGGTATCTTGTGCACCTGAGATTCTTTCTTCTATCTCTTGTATTCTGTTGGCGATGCTTGCATCTATGACTCCTGACCCCTTTCCTAGTTTTCCTATCTCCAGTGTTATCTCACTTTATGATTTGTTTATTATTTCTATTTCCATTTTTAGATCCTGAATGGTTTTGTTCAGTTCCTTCACCAGTTTGGTTGTGTTTTCCTGTAATTCTTTAATGGATTTTTGTGTTTCCTCTTTAAGGGCTTCTACTTGTTTACCTGTGTTCTCCTGTATTTCTTTAAGGGAGTTATTTATGTCTTTCTTAAATTTCTTAATCATCATTATGATATTCATTATGAGATGTGATTTTAAATCAGAGTATTGCTTTTCTGGTGTGTTGGGGTAACGGGTTAGCTATGGTGGGAGAACTGTGTACTTATGATGCCAAGTAGTCTTGGATTGTGTTGCTTATGTTCTTGTGCTTGCCTTTTGCCATCTGGTTATCTCTGATGTTAGCTGGTCTTGCTGTCTCTGACTTTGGCTTGTCTCTCCTGCAAGCCTGTGTGTCAGAGAGGCCAGTTTTCTCTGGGAGGAATTTAGGTATGGAGAGCTGTGGTACAAGTCCACTCTGGGGTGCAGACAGAGACCAGAAGGATCCTGTCCCAAGGTGATCCTTGGTTCCTGTGTTCTGGTTGCTCTGTAAGGGTCCCTTTCGGGTCAGGAATTTGAAGAGAAGTGGTGGTCTTACCTGTGCTCGCAGGTGTGTCGACACTCCTGGGAGGCTTGCTCCTGCCTGGTGTTATTTGGGTATGGAGCCCTGTGGCAGAGCATTTGCTACAGGCAGAGACAGAAACCAGAAGGCTCTCATTCCAGGCCACCCCTTGGTTCTTGTGTATTTTGTTTTTCTCAATTAAATATTTATTTATTCTTTGAGAACTTTATGTATTATATTTTAACCAGATTCATGTCCCTCTACCAATTCCTCACAAAACTTTCCATACATTCTTACTAACCCAACATCATGTTTTTTTCTTCTCTCTCTAAAAGAACAATTCAAGTGACAGAAACACACACACACACACACACACACACACACACACAATTAAATCCATTGTGTATTGGCTAACAACTTTGGGGCATGGGGATTTCTCTAGATTATGGCTGATGTACTAAATGGTGCTCTACTAAAGAAGACTGACTACCTTTTCCAGCAGCAATCAAATCTCAATAGGTCTTCAGCTAGGGTGTGACTTTGAGCTACCTTCCCTCCTTCATCCTGGTACTGTGCCTTGCTTTTGTAGGTCTCCTGTGCTCCACAATCTCTGATTCCATATATGCACCTGCCCTGTTGTGTCTGGAAATCACTGTATCTTTGATGTCACCTACCCCCTGCGGCTCTTACATTCATTATGCCCCCGCTTTCATAATAGTTTTTGAGTTCTGAGGGGAGAGGTGTGATATAGCTACCCCTAACAATAAACTTCTTTCGGCAAGGCCACAGATCCTGAAAAACATAAATATTGCCACCTACTGGGGACTAAGTAGTCAAATATCTGAACCTACGGGGACATTCTCAATCAAACCACCAGAGCACTGATCTATGTGTACAGCAGTATGTCAGTAGGTAGTATTTTATTGATGTATCTATTTGACAGACTAATAGTAGTAGGTTTTCCTGTAGGGCCTGTGGCCAATCAATTCAGATACTTGGCTGTATTTTTAATGTCAGGTATGGGTTTCATCTTGTAGATTGGGCCTTAAATCTAGTTAACTTGTAGTTGATTACTCCTATTGCATTGATCACGGCTATTGACAAGTGAGCATATGTTGCTGAGCAGGCTGTTATCACAGCACATGATGAGACTGGCAATTATTTTCTCCTGTGGTTGCAACAACAGTAGCTTCCTCCCTGAACTTGGTGACTGTGGTTTGTTTTTTTTTTAGCTGACTTGGAAACAAGCAAGTTCCAGCGTCCTCTGTCTCTCTTGCCTCTGGAGCTGGGGTTAGTGGCAAGTATCGATTGCTGGCTTGTTGAGGTATTTCATGTTTAGCTGGTCAGTTTCTTTAAATGACTCTGTTTTCAGAGAAGTACACAAACAGGGAGAAACAAATATTAGCTATGGATTAGTATATCAATTTCACAAATTTGTGGAATATTCCAAGTGTACTGAAAGTGACCTAATTCAGTTTTGAAGAATAATATATACTTTCACTGTTGATTTAAATGTGTGATACTTCCTATGCTCAAGGTTTTAAATAATAATCTTTTAATAAAGGTGAATATCTTATTGTAATTGTGAATTGTATTTTTTATTATTTTATTTATTTACAATCCAGCTGTTACCCCCCTCCCAGTTACCCATCCAACAGTTCCTCATCCCATCTCTCCTCCCCTGTGTCTCTGAGAGGACGTTCACCCACTACCAAGCCTCTCCCTACCTGGGACCTCAAGTCTCTCAAGAATTAGGAGCATCTTCTCCCACTGAGGCCAGACCAGGAAGTCCCCTGCTATATATGTGCCAGGAGCCTTGGACCAGCTCGGTAAGCTGCCTAGTTCATGCCTCAGTATCTGGGAGCTGTAACGGGTCTGAGCTAGTGAGATTGCTGGTCTTCCTGTGGTGTTACCCTCCTTCTGAGCTTCTTCCAGACTTTCCCTACTTCAACTACAGGGGTTCCCAGCTTCTGTCCACTGGTCAGGTGTAAGTATCTGCATTTAGTTCTTCCAGTTACTTGTTGGGCTTCTCAGAGGACAGGCATGCTAGGCTCCTGTCTATAAGCACACCATAGCATCAGTAATAGTGTCAAGCCTTGGAGTCTCCCCTTGAGATGGAACCCAATTTGGGCCTGTCATTGGACCTCCTTTTCCCAAGTCTCTACTCCATTTTTGTCCCTGCCGTTCTTTTAGACAGGAGCACTTCTGGGTCAGAAATTTTGACTGTGGGTTGGTAAAACCATCCCTCCTCTTGAGGCCCTGTCTACCTATTGATGGTGGACTCTTCGAGTTCCCTCTTCCCGCTATTGGGCATTTTTAGAATTGAAAAATGTTATAGGGTATTTGTGAAGACAGAAATTATTTGAAAAATTTCTTCCAGTTTTTTTTTCTAGTTAAAAATACCTATAGGTACAAAATACATTCAACTATAAAATACTGGTTATTTAAAAGTATTACTGTAACAAAAGAAGTGATCTGTAGAAATTTAAAATGAAATTTTATGAATGTAATAATTTAACATTAATTAGAGTCAGGACTGTATGATATTTCTTTAATTTTCAATGCTTCATGAATTACATAGAGGGGAGTTTGGAGAGGCATCAAGAAAGTGTTCTAAGCTCATTTTTGCCCAAACTAGAAGCCAAATAAAATGGAAATGTTCAAGAATGTCTTTTCAGTTAGCTTTACTCTTAAGTTCTGCACAGCCAGATTCACTGATGTGAATTCATCATTTCATAATGTTTTGGCTTTGACTCTTGATTATGGAGAGACTTCAGCATGTGGTAAGTATCCTTCCTTGGTTTTCTTATAACTCTCCCTAAAGCAAATGTCTTTTTGTTACTTGAAAATATCATGTGGTGCTGGAAAATATGCATAATAAGATCAATAAGGAAACAGAAAACTATTTAGTCTAATTGAAGAGGTGCTACAAGGTGTGTGCAATGTAGTAAGGATTACCTGACTCATCCAAGTACCGTTTGGTTCTAACACTGGCTTGACATAAAAACAAATCTTGATCTCCTAAGAAATATGAGGAGAGGGAAGAGAAAGACAAAGTTAAACTCAGCTTAGGTCTGGGGATAAGACACAAAGAAGTTAGGGACACTGGGGTTCCTTTGTGCAATATGTGAAGGAAAATATGCAGTAAGCCACTTATCACCATCTCAACACCATTCAAAGTGAGTTTTTAGAAGGAATTAACCATGAAGTGAATTAAGCAGGATGACTCCTGTTTCCTATAACAAGAACAGAAAAACATAAGCATAAAGATGCTTCATGAAAGGGAAGCATGCCATAGTGAAAATCATAAAACTTCTGTTTTCTAAACGTTTCTAAACATGACATGAAACTATTGATATTCTGTTCCCTAACTCAGAGTATGCTCAGCCTGTGACATGTGACACATTATTATCTATGTCCCTTTCTAGCCAAGGTTAGAAGTCAGCATCAGTCTATTATGCTGGCCTTCATTGTATCTTGATAGTCAGTGTTGGGCTACAACCCTTAGCAACTGTGGTAGAGGTGTCTAGATGGTCACTACCTACTACTCTTTAATTGATAGAGATACTTGGCACCTTAGGAATGAAGAAGTAGTGCTGACAATCCTATCACTATAAGGCATAGTAACAGTTTCCGTGGAAACCAACGAAACTAGAATCTAGAGACAATAGCCACAATAATGAAATGGGAATCAATGCCATCCACTAAGTTTAGCCCATCTACCTCTTTTCTGGATAAAAGATTTTACATATCATATGGAAATTGACATTGTTTTTGACAAATGAGTTTATGCTCACTGTCTGATCCACTTGTTTCTTATCCAAATTCAAGTCAGTTTTGAAACTCTCTCAATGGAAACAATCTCCATCTTAATCTTCAGTCAGGAATAGAGGCGATTTTGCACATAGACTTGACTATCTTGACTATGTCCCACTGCATGTGTCTGATCCAGACATTTAACCTATATATACTTATAGGTCAAGATAAATTATGATTCCATTCCACAGAAAGTCAGATTGTTGGACCGTAAAGTAATAACTTTAGAAAAGAAAGCATGTTAAAGAAAAGAGTAAAGACTTGAATTGTTTCTGGCAGTGAGAACCACCAACTGTCTTAGACACCATCACATTATCTTGGTTAAGTTTTTCTTGTAAGATTTCAGGCAAAGGTACCAGAAGCCAGAAATAAGATCTTTGTTGGGGGAATTATAAAAAATAAATCCACCCCACAAACTCCCTTTCCTGCCAGGCCATGTTTTGAGCTGGTACTGTTTGGCCTCAATACCTCGAAAACCAGCGGGTTTTTGTTGGTTTCTCCCAGCAAGCTACATCTCATTCGCTTGCAACTCTTTACACACTCCCACAATCACTCATCTAAATAGTGCCTATTACCCAGTAAGTAAAGCATGACTCTTAAGGCCTTAATATCCAATCAGATTTATATAATAATAAAATTACAATTTACAAGATGCCAATACAATAACTTCAGAACCAAATAATAAAGACAATATTCCAACCCAATTAGTCTATTTTGTTAGAACCTGCTTGGTTGTATAACCTTGTGGGGTCTGGTTCGTCCTCATCATCTGTCTCCATGATGACATCTCCTGCTCCTGACCCTTCTCCTCCTCCTCTCTTGACCTTTTTTCTCCTTCCACTCTAGCTCTACCTCTCTATTCTTCTCCAATCACAGGCCTGTCACTGCCCTAATGTGATTGGACAGAGAAAATGCTGCCGCAGGTCTTTAGTTGTCTGTACTGCTTGTGATGACCTCCGAGTGATATGTTTAATATTACAAATGTTTATGCCATGGGTATTTCCTCCACTTTTTGAGAACTGAGATGCCAGAAGTATTCTTGCAAAACCTTTCAAGGGTTAACCCCCCACCCCCCCCCAAAAAAAACCTGGAATTTGAAGAGAAGCAACGACTTACAATATTTTGAAGAGTCTAGATTATTTTCTCTGGGAGTTCTAGAGGCCAATTAGACTTCTGTGGGAGCTGTTCCAGATTTGGTGAGGATGTCAATTCTAAAAACAACAACAAAGAAACAATTATCTGTGTATAAAGAAATGATTTTTTTTTTAAATCAGTGTTGGACAGAAAAGGAAACAGGGTCAGGGAAGTGAGGTCACTAGATAAAGTCAGATAGCAGTTCTTTCTGTATTCTGACTTCAGTCCACAGTCTTGTACCACCCCAGGATGAAGAGTACATGCTGTTGTCTCCCACTGAATACTGACCTAATGGGTAAAATAAATGTGCCCAAATGATTCTTTGAAATAAATATATGAATATTTTTTGATTGTGAGAAAATAAATATTGCAGTTGCTATCCAATTCGAAATATTTATTTAATTTTTTACTGGAAAATGTTTAAATACCCTTTTTTGGCATTGACATTCCCCATTTTGTTTAATTCTATGATAATCTTAATATGAAGATTTTTCTTGGGTGTTATGTTAGTTGACCTTTTCTTAAATAAAAACCACAGAATCATCTCATTGTGTTAAATACTTTCTTTTGGAGTAACACATGTCAAAATAATAACCAATGTGACTTCTGTAACTTGTAGAGTTCTCTACCTAATACACACTGGATATCTGTGTCCAGAGCATAAATGTTGAATCTGTGAATTTGATTGGGTTATGAAGATTTGCTTTAAGTTAGAGTTGGTGGTCCAGACCCCCTACATTATCTGGATCTGCACTCCTGCATCTTCTTTGCAGGCTGCATCCCACCCACGTTCTGAATCTGGCAGCATTTTGTTCTTCATAAGTCAGCAAAGGAGCCAAGTTCAGCGTGTGTTCAGTGTGAGAGGAACAGCAGAACAGCAGAAACCACTGCGAAAAGGGATTGGAACTCTGAGCTCCCACGAGCACCCAAGAAAAATAACTACTCTTGGAAGGGTTTTCATAGAAGGTATTATCTGTTTTCTTTGGGTGTATTCTGTTAGTAGCTAATGTGATATGGGTTTGGGTACTAGAAGCAGTACCAGAAAGTATTGATCCTTCAACTTGTGCAAAGTATTAAACAAACATGAGTTAATATCTTAGTGCTCCCATAAGTCATAATTTTTGTTTCAGCTATTGGAAGATTTCTTGATTATTATTATCATTTGAAGTTGATCCAACTTAAACAAAACCAGGATCAAAGATTTCACTTTCAGTGGCAAAAAAATAAACTACACAAAAGGTCTGTGTCTATTTTTCCTAACTTTCCTTTCCTTTTTGGTCACTCAGCCAGAGTTGAGCTGGTGAGGTATTAGAAAATATTCTCTACATGTGAGTGTATGGACTGGGTTGGAAAGAAAGGGAGAGAGAGAGATGGGACCAACAGCTTGCTGTATTTGAATATGTTAAAAACTATAAGCAAAGCTTGTTAAATATCCCAAGGCAGTTGAGACTAAAGTTTGGCTTAGGCTGTATGTAGTTGTTATTTCAATGATGTAAGTCTCACGCACTGACGGTTGGGGGATATTTTTTAAGACATTAGTCAGACTATAGTATCTCTATGGCAGAAGTAAGTAAGAATTCATATACTCAAGTAGTTAGTTGTCTCACGAAGCACCAAAGGCTCCAGTTCTTGTCTGTTGTGTCTGCTTTCTGGTACTGTTAAGAAAGTGCCATGTCTGTTGGGAATAATACTGAAGGATATGTTGATGCCAATATTGAAGGTAGACCTTGTTAGAACAGAAGGGGGACAAGAAATAGTGAGTGGCATTTCCCTGTATAGTAATTGAAGATCATCATGAAAGCCTTTTTGTCTTAGTTAGGGGTTCTGTTGCTGTTGTTAAACACTTTGACCAACAGGAAGTTGGAAAGAAAGGATTCATTTTATGTTACAATTTGTAGTCAGGGAAGTCAGGGCAGGAACTCAAGGCAAAAACCCAGAGGCAGGAACCGTGGGAAAAGCCATAGAGGAACACTACTTACTGGCTTGGTTAGCCTCATTCTTATAGCATTCAGGACCATATTCCCAGGAGTGGTATTCCTCACAGTGTGTGGTCCATTCCACATTAATCATCAATTAAGAAAATGTCCCACAGGCTTGTCTACAGTCAGTCTAATAAAGGCATTTTCTCAATGCTGCTTTCCTCTTCTCAAATGAGTATAGCTTGTATCAAGGTGAGAAAAAAAAGCCAGTACACTGTTTTTAGTAGAGTTTAAGATACAAAAAATTTTTACAGGGTTTTTCCATAGCTAAGAACAGAGAATATTGAGTTTAATAAAAAAAAATGGTTGAACTGAAATACTAGCATTAGAAGTCTTACCACTTGACAATAATAATCCTTGTCATGAGAATTATCATGTCTTAAGTCTTAAAAATATACAGAAATGGACGATACAATCATTTTTCATGTAGTAATGTTACAAAAATTAAGAAAAAAGCCACACATACTTGTCTGAACAATAATTAGCCTCAATTTACCCAAGCAGATGAGCATACAGGTGTATAGCTACTACAGGTATTATTTTCAAATTTGTTTATATATTAAAGTCAGGAACAAACAAAACAATGAAAATCAGGGGTTTGTTAAATTATAGAACAAATATATAACAGAGTCACATTTAATATTAAGGTGGGATGGAAATATGTATATCTATGTGCCTCATGTATGCAAATATATATGACTTTGAAACATTCAAACCCACAGAAAAGTTGAAAAAAGGTTGTAAAAATAGTTGCTGATGGGCTGGAGAGATGGCTCAGCCATTAAAGGCTAGGCTGACAACCAAAAATATAAGAATTCGGTTCCCAGCACCCATGGCTGTCTC
This sequence comes from Montemys delectorum, assembly GCA_019843815.1. Lineage (NCBI taxonomy): Eukaryota > Metazoa > Chordata > Mammalia > Rodentia > Muridae > Montemys > Montemys delectorum. The sequence goes on along the minus strand of JADRCD010188834.1, from coordinate 3,046 downwards.
TCCAGCCAAAAAAAAAAAAAAAAAGATAACACCCTTCCATAGCCTCTGCATCAGTTACTGCTTCCTGACCTGCTTGAGTTCCAGTCCTGACTTCCTTTGGTGATGAACAACAACATGGAAGTACAATAGAGTTTTTGAAGACTGGCATAATTGAAGCAGAGAAATGCCTCACACGTGAATGTTTATGAATGAAGAAAAGAATAAGACTACCTACAGAAAACACATGGATTAGCTTGTTACCTAGGAGTGTGTTGTATATTGTGATATACAGACAGGCAGGACCATCCAGGAGACACACACCTCACAAGTCGCAGGGTGGCAGGGACAGGATCCTCTCATCCTCTGAGTTACAGCAATGGATCTGCAACCCTTCCCTGCAAGCAGAGAGTCTGCCTTTAGGGAGTGCTTTAACCCAGGGACTCAGCCATCTGCACCCAAGATTTACCAGAGGAGAGCTGATCTCCCAGAAGTACTGACACAGGCTTACAGACCCACAGGAGGAATAAGCTCTAGTCAGAGACAGCAAGAACATCTAACATCAGAGATCAAGATATGGCAAAAGGCAAACACAAGAATCCTACCAACAGAAACCAAGACTACATGGCTTCATCAGAACTTAGTACTCCCACCACAGCAAATCCTGGATATCCCAAAACACCAGAAAAGCAAGATTTGAATCTAAAATCATATCTCACAATGGAGCTAGAGGAATTTAAGAAGGACATGAATAACTTCCTTAAAGAAATACAGGAGAACACAGGTAAAGAGGTACAACCTCTTAAAGAGGAAACAAAAAAATTCCATAAAGAATTACAGGAGATCACAAGTAAATAAGTAGAAGCCCTTAAAGAGCAAACTCAAAAATCCCTTAAGGAATTGCAGGAAAACACAAACAAACAGGTGAAGGAATTGAGTAAAACCAGCAAGGACCTAAAAATGGAAGTAGAAACAATTAAGAAATCAAAAAGAGAGACAACTCTGGAGTTAGAAATCTTAGGAAAGAAGTCAGGAACCATAGATGCAAGCATCACCAACAGAATACAAGAGATAGAAGAGAGAATCTCAGGGGCAAAAGATACTATAGAAAATATTGACACAGTAGTCAAAGAAAATGCAAAATGCAAAAAGATCCTAAGCCAAAACATCCAGGAAATCAAGGACACAATGAGAAGACCAAATCTAAGGATAACAGGTATAGAAGAGAGTGAAGACCTCCAACTTAAAGGGCCAGCAAATATCTTCAACAAAATTATAGAAGAATACTTCCCTAACCTAAAGAAAGAAATACCCATGAACATACAAGAAGGCTATAGAACTCCAAATAGACTGGACCAGAAAAGAAATTCCTCCCACCACATAGTAGTCAAAACAACAAATGCACAAAACAAAGAAAGAATACTAAAAGCAGTAAGGGAAAAAGGTCAAGTAGCATATAAAGGAAGGCCTATTAGAATTATACCAGACTTCTCACCAGAGACTATGAAAGCTAGAATATCCTGGGCAGATGTCATACAGACCCTAAGAGAACACAAATGCCAGCCTAGACTACTATACCCAGCAAAACTCTCAATCACCATAGATGGAGAAAACAAAGAATTCCATGATAAAACCAAAATCACACAATATCTTTCCACAAATCCAGCCCTTCAAAGAATAATAAATGGAAAACTTCAACACAAGGAGAGGAACTACATCCCTGAAAAAGCAAAAATGTAATCTTCCAACAAAACTAAAAGAAAATAGCCACATGAACAGAATTCCAGCTCTAACAACAAAAATAACAGGAAGCAACAATTACTTTTCCTTAATATCTATTAATATCAATGGACTCAATTCTCCAATAAAAAGACATAGACTATCAGATTGGGTATGTAAACAGGACCCAACATTTTGTTGTATACAGGAAACCCACCTCAGTGACAAAGACAGACACTACCTCAGAATAAAAGGCTGGAAAACAATCCTCCAAGCCAATAGTCCCAAGAAAAAACCTGTAGTAGCCAGTCTAATAGCGAATAAAATTGACTTTCACCCTAAAGTGATCAAAAAAGGAGGGACACTTCATATTCATCAAAGGTATGATCTACCAAGATGAATTCTCAATTCTGAATCTCTATGCTCCAAATCAAAGAGCATCTACATTCACAAAAGAAACTTTACTAAAGTTCAAAGCACACATGGCACCCCACACAATAATAGTAGGAGATTTCAACACTCTCTGCAATGGACAGATCATAGAAACAAAAACTAAACAAGGACACAGTGAGACTAACAGAAGTTATGAAACAGACAAATTTAACAGATATCTAAGGAACTTTTTATCCTAAAACAAAAGGATATACCTTCTTCTCAGCACCTCATGGTATCTTCTCCAAAATTGACCATATAATTGGTCACAAATCAGGCCTCAACAGATACAAGAAGATTGAAATAATTCCTTGTAACCTATCAGATCACCATGAACTAAGGCTGCTCCTCAATAACAATATAAACAATAGAATGCCCACATACACGTGGAAGCTTAACAACACTCTACTCAATGATAACTTGGACAAGGAAGAAATAAAGAAATTAAAGACTTTCTAGAAGTTAATGAAAAAGAAGCCACAACATATGCAAACTTATGGGACACAATGAAAGCAGTCCTAAGAGGAAAACTCATAGCTTTAAATGCCTCCAAAAAGAAACTGGAGGGCACATACACCAGCAATTTGACAGCACACCTGAAAACACTAGAACAAAAAGAAGCCAATTCACCCAAGAGGAGTCAAAGGCAGGAAATAATCAAACTCAGGGCTGAAATCAATCAAATAGAAACAAAAAGAACATACAAAGAATCAACCAAACCAGGAGCTGGTTCTTTGAGAAAGTCAACAAAATAGATAAACCCTTAGCTAGACTAACTAGAGGACACAGAGATAGTATCCTAATTAACAAAATCGGAAATGAAAAATGAGACATAATAACAGACACTGAGGAAATCCAAAAAATCATGAGGGCCTACTACAAAAGCCTATACTCAACAAAACTGGAAAACCTGGATGAA
>JADRCD010188833.1:0-16070 GCA_019843815.1 Montemys delectorum | reverse complement strand
GTGTGTGTGTGTGTGTGTGTGTGTGTGTGTGTGTGTGTGTGTGTGTGGTATAGTGTAGTGTATGCATACAACTGTCTGCATGTGTGTTGTGTGTATACCAACATGCATACACATGTTTGTGGAAGCCAGAGTTTGAAGTTAAGTGCCTGCCCCTATCATGCTCCATCTTATTTTTAAGACATTATTATCATCATGATCAGTATCATCATTATTTGCATGTAGACTTGTGAGTGTGCAGGTACTTGGAGAAACCACAAGAGGGCATCCAATTCCCTGAACTTAGAGTTACAGATGCTTGTGGGTCACCTTTATGGGTTCCAGACACTAGACTCAGGTCCTCTGCCAAAACACTCTCTGAACTGCTGAGCAGTCTCTTCTGACTTTCCACCTTATTTTTTGAGATGCAATCTCTCACTGACCCTGGGGAGTTTTGACTATAGAGTTTTGGGCTAGCAAGCTCCAGGTATGCACCTGTCTCTCTTACCCAACACTGGAAGCTTTCTTTTTCTTACCTGATGTTTTGGTATTAAACTTATGTCCTTGTCCTTGCATGGCAACCACTTCACCAGAGGAGCTGTCTCCCCAGTCCTACCAGTATAGTTTTGTTTTGTTTTGTTTTGTTTTGTTTTGTTTTGTTTTGTTTTGTTTTGTTTTTTAAAGTCAAAGAGAAGTAATATATAGTGTTTAAGAGCTTAACCTTGAACATGAGCCAGGCCAGGTCTGGAATTGCTCTCTCTTGAACTAGTTGGAGGTGTCTTGGAGAATTATTGCATTGGCTTAAGGTTGAGTTCCCTTTTGATTGAAGTAGTAGGGGCTGTGATGGGTGGCTGATGAGAGCGCCACCCCATGGACTTGTGGTGAGCATCAAGTGAGGTCTTATATTTAAAGTAGTCTCTGTTTAATTGCAATGGTATTGTGTGTATTAAAGTCCGGCTGGTGCCTTCTGTAGAGACCCACACATTTCACTTTCCTTCTCACAAATAAAGTTACATAAAATAACATGAGCTTAACGCTTGAGGGACTCTGTACTGTGAACATCTCCAGGTGAAGATTGGACAGGAGGAGTGGCATCAGACATTATTCATTTGGGGGCTGTTTCTAGAATTTACTGTATTGTCTGGGATCAAAGACCCTCTTTCCTTTGTGGACCTCTAAGTAATATAAGAGCACATCTAAGAAGACAGATTTGTGTGTATATAAGGCTGGGTATAGCAGCTAGAGTTACTAGTCCTAGGAACAGAGTGAGTCAAGCTCCAGTGTCAATTCAGCTGGTCCCTGACGATGTGGCCTTCCCTGTGAAAGCTGCTTTGTCAGCCTTCCTCCAAGTCCTTACCTGTAAAATGAAGAGAAAACGACCAAACAACAAACACTCACAAGCTCTGGCAAGAAACATGGAGTAAAAAGGTGTGGGGACAGGATCTGAGAGTGGGTGGTCTGCTCCCATGGCAACAATTATATGACAGGTAGAGGAGCAGCCTTGAGGCAGTGAGGGGGATTTTCAGAGCTAGAATGCTGTTTCTGCCATTCGCTCTTGGTGTCACCATGGGCAAAGTGCTTGCCTTTCTCTCTGAGACAGCTCCTTTCTTGAGTGGGGATCATAATAAGAATGTCTATTCCACAGAATTGCTGAGGCAGGCTGGGAGGAGGCTACAGTGGTTACGGCATTTAATGTACAAGGGTAAAGATTTGAGTTAAGATGCCCAGATTCACGTAAAACTCTGAGTGTGACAGTATATATCCTAACTCCATTGCTAGGGGTGGAAAAGAGACAGGTATATCCCAAGGGTCATTAGCTACCCACTGTAGCCAGTGTGTGAGCTCTGTGTGCAAGGAAAGACTTTTTAAAAAAAAAAAAAAGTAAGGTAGAGAGTAATAGAGGAAGGCACCCAATTATCAACTGAACCTCTGGCCTCCACAAGCAGATACACACACACACACACACACACACACACACACACACACAAATTGTGGTGAAGAGGATTAATCTGTCTCAGCTTTTAGACCTGAGGCTGCCACTTGACTATAAATAACAGCTATGCTATGCTTAGTTGGATTTTGTTCATAGACCATCTTTGCTATTTTAAGATAGTTTTAAGGTAGATACCAAACAGCACACAAAACATCTGTCCAGATCTATTTTGAAAATCTTGAAATACTGTCTTAGTTAGGGTTTCCACTGTTGTGAAGAGACATCATGACCAAGGCAGCTCTTATAAAGGACAACATTTCATGGACACTGGCTTATTGGTTCTGGGGTTCAGTCCATCATCACCATGGTTTGAAGCTTAGTAGCATCTAGGCAGGCATAGTGCTGGAGGACCTGAGAGTTTTGCCAAAGGCAAACAGGAGAAAACTGTCCCAGATGTTGTCCCTTAATAAGGCCACACCTACTCCAATAAGGCCACACACCTCCTAATATATTCAAACCACCACAAATACCCTGCTTCCATGCACCAGATGCTGAATCTAAATGCCTTGTGTAATGGTTTGGATGCCTAAATTGAACATGTCTTCCATTGACAAACTATCTTCTCTCCTATGGATTACTCTACCTTTTAACTTCAAACATGCAACTACTTGGGTTCAGTCATGGAAATCTTTCTAGACTCTTCTTTCCTCCTCTCACAACTTATGTCTGGATCTTACTGCCAATTACTGTTTGGGTGCACGTGACAGTCCTGTTATTTTTCCAGAGTTATCCCTATGATGGAAGGAATCATCACTCTTTTGTGAGCCCTTAGCAGCTGTCAGAGCTGGAGATAACAGTGAGCCATGCTCTTGTTCATCTGACCTTGCAGTTTAATGCAACCGAAAGGCATTTATCCAGTGGCTGCAGCTATTAGCACTGAAGATGTCATGCTGAACATCAAGGAAGAAGGACAGATACAAGAGGGTGTGTAAAGAAGATGTGACTACCATGTAGAAACCCCAGGGTCCACCAGAGACACAGAGCACAGTGGCAGAGCTCAGGACGACCTAAGATCTGCTGTCCCCTTGAACAATATTTGCCAAAGTGTGCATCTTTCAGTCTCCTGAAAGAGTATGGTGTGTCCCTTCAGTAGCAACTCAGCTCACACATTATCCACAACAGTGGGGATGAGTCAGTTAGGAGCATGGCAGCAGTTCCCCTCCAGGATCACTCCATCCTGGTATAGTTAGCTTTGAAAGACCTCAATATTTAGTCTCACACGTCTTGTCATTTAAATATGAAATGCACTGAATAGACCTATGCATTTAAATACCTGGTCCCCAGCTAGTGGTACTGTTTTGGAAGGTTGGTGGTCTTTTTTTTTTTTTTTGGATGTAAACACACGAGGTAGTTTAATATTGGAGCTCCGGGTGGACCCATATCTCATGCAGGAGACAGAGGAATTGACCCTGAGGCTCAGGGGTTAGGGGTTGTTATAGGAAGGAGGTCTAGGGGAACAAAGGAATCAGCATAGCCTATACATGATTGGCTAATTCAAATACCAGCTAGAATACTTGCAGATCAGAGCACAGGGAAATTCCTAAGGGTATTGAGGCAGCAGGGCAACTGGCTGGCCTCCAACCATACCTAAGAGAACCAGATGGCTCATCATCCAGAGCCTGCCAGGACATGTCCTTGCATGCCTAGACATATTTTCCTCTATGTTTATAGTTTTATGTCTTCTTGACCTGCCAGTTCTTGTGATAGCTAATAGCCTGCTTGCTCATTCCCAGTCCTATGTGGGCAAGCTTGTGCTGGATTCTCAGGCTTATAATTCTTCTACTTGGCCAGCACAGGTCCCAAGCTTTAGTTATTCCCTTTCATTCCCCCCTTTTTCTTTTACATAGCTCTAATCTTAGAGCTATATGTTGGTCTCAGATTCTTCTTCAGGCAAGGTATGGTATTGATGGCATAACACCATAAGTTGTATAGCCCCAACTCTCTTTTTTTTTTTTTTTAACTTTTATTGCATTATGATGAGAAAAGTTACATGATTTGAATTTATCTGAATTTGTTAACATTTAAAAACATATTTTAAGTAAATAGAATTAAATCACATTCTTGTTTCCCTTTTGTGCCCCCACTCCTCCCAGAGACCCTCCTTCAATACCTACAATATCTTTTTTGTTATTATCCGTAAAATTTATAAAATATTATAACAATACAAATAAGTATTATAAAAGTTGTTTGATATAAAAAAACAATCAATATAACACTCTTATGTAGATGCTCGTCTACAGCAATAGTGAAAATACATTTTTCTCAATATAAATTTTAAATAACTCCAAACATATTAACTGTATACTTCAAAATAATACATCACTACTGGTATTTTCCTAAATGAACATAAATATATAAAGTCTTTTTGTTTGTTTTGTGTTTAGTAGAGTGTAAAATCTTGGCTCTTACTGTGGTATAAGCCCAAAATAAGAACAATTTTTAGGCATTGGATTTCATTGTAATAAGACTGTACTTCAATGATCCTCACATCACCAAAGGATTTTACCTCCATCGTAGCTAAGCCGAGAGTTGACAGTTCTGCTGCACCAAGAAATGAATTGTAGGCTTTATTTTTGGATACAGACTCCCTGCTATGGTCAAAGCTATTTGACTTCAGTGAGTGACTTTATTCTCAGCCCACAGAGAACAGGTTACATTCATTTAAGAAATGGTGTAGGTATTAAGATGGTCTATTCATAGTCATTCATCAACTGTTTCAATGAACAATGGTTCTGCTTGGAGGGTGGCTCGGACATTGGGTGAGGGTAAGAATTTGGTTCATTAGCTGTGATAATTTGGAAAAGCATTCATCTCAAAGAAAGAGTAACTTATAAATTCCTCTTCTTCAAACTTGATACAAGAGCTACAAATGTCAAGCAAAGCATTCAGTCTCACTCTTTGTTGTTCTCTTACAAGCAACCTCCCTAGTTAATGATCTATGTTTCTTTTGGGTATATAAATACTTTTGAAATATATAAGCTGTTCTGAAAACCATAGTATAGTGTAAAGACATGAAATAAACAATACTGCTAATAGAGAGGCTAAGATAGAAGAAGCAAGATTTCCAGACCCTTATGTTGTACACAGCAAGACACTGTCACATCAAACAAGCTGAAAGTGAATATAGATTGTACAATGTTAGACCTATTTCTCCAATTACCAAATTAGAGAGACCATTGGATGACAATCAACAAATTTCTAATTCCTCATATTTTTGGATTTCAATTGATTAGGATATGTTGGTAATAATAATTTTCATATTAAAATATTAGGAAAAAGTAATTGTCACTTCCTGTTGTTTTTGTTGTAAGAGGTATAATTAGGTTTGTGTGGTTTTGTTGAAAGATTACCTTCTTGCTTCTTCTGGGGTGTAGTTTTGCTCCTTATGTTGATGTTTTCCATCTATTATCCTTTGTAGGGCTGGATTTTTGGAAAGATATTGTGTAAATTTTATTTTGTCATGGAATATCTTGTTTTCTACATCTATGGTAATTGAAAGTTTTGCTGGGTACAGTAGCCTGGGCTGGCATTTGTGTTCTTGTAGGGTCTATATGACATCTGCCCAGGATCTTCTAGCTTTCATAGTCTCTGGTGAGAAGTCTGGTGTAATTCTGATAGGCCTGCCTTTATATGTTACTTGACCTTTTTCCCTTACTGCTTTTAAAATTCTTTCATTGTTTAGTGCATTTGGGGTTTTTATTATTATGTATCGGGAGGAATTTCTTTTCTGGTCCAGTCTATTTGGGGTTCTGTAGGCTTCTTGTATGTTCACGCGCATCTCTTTCTTTAGGGTAGGGAAGTTTTCTTCTATAATTTTATTGAAGATATTTGCTGGCCCATTACATTGGGAATCTTCACTCTCTTCTATACCTATTATCCTTAGGTTTGGTTTTTCATTGAGTCCTGGATTTCCTGGATGTTTTGGGTTAGGAGCTTTTTGCTTTTTGTATTTTCTTTGACTGTTGTGTCAATGTTTTCTATGGTGTCTTCTGCCCCTGAGATTCTCTCTTCTATCTCTTGTATTCTGTTGGTGATGTTTGGTGGTCTTTTAAAACCCAGAGCCCTGCCGGAAGAAATATGTCAATAAGGGCAGCCTTTGCAGTTTTATATCCTGGCCCTACAGAATATCCTGTTCTCTCTACACTTCCTGACTGCTAGGTCAGCCTCAAACTCCTACTGCCATGCCTTATCTGCCGTGATGGACTGTGTGCCTTATGAAACTGAACCCAAATAAAGCCTCTTTCTTTCTCCCTTAAGCTGCCTTTTTCAGGGTATTTTATCACAGCAATAGGAAGAAAATGAATACAATACAAACACACATGGTTACAACAGAAATATCTCAATTTTCTGCATAGTTATTCCATGCATTGGTGACTTTACACATTGCTGTTACAGAATACCTAACCAAAGCACCTTAAAGGGAAAGGGATTAATTCCATCCTCTAGTTTTTCGGGGATGCAGAACATCCTGGTGTGGAGGGCACGTAGCCTGCCTAGCACACATATCATCAGTGGTCTGGAAGGAAAAAGAACCAGAAATTGGGCTGGGCTATAAAATGCCAAAGCCTACCTCCAATGACATACCTCCTCAACAGGGCTCTATCCCCTAAAGGTTCCATAATCTTCCCAAACAGTGTCAATAACTGGTTCCAAGTGCTCAAACATGTGATCCGAAGGGTGACAGCCCACATTTAAACTAACAACATTCTTCATATAGATATGGACTAAGAGGACCTGGAGATCATAACACCTCCAAAGCAATGAACTTATCTATGCCTAAAACTTGTTTTTAAGTACTATTCTTCAATAAAGTGAATAAGATTATGTGAAATGCCAATATTACTACCAAGTCTATTGCCCTTTTATTTTTAGTGTAGTGTACAGCAGTATAGTGTAGTGTAGTGTGTGTATGTGTATGTATGTGTGTTTATGTGTGTGTGTGTGTGTGTGTGTGTGTGTGTGTGTGGTACACACATGTGTGCATATGCATGTGAGTGTCCACAGAGGTCAGAAGAAAGTATTGGATCCCCTAGACTCGAATTACAGAATCCAACAGGGGTTCTGGGATCCAGATTTAGTCTTCATCAAGAGCAGTGAGAGCGTGTAACCACTGAGCCATCTCTCCAGCCCTCTTAATTAATTAAGTGAACAAAGCACCCCATAAAAGTGACCACTCCAGACACAGAGTATTTGAAAGGTTCATCCCCAGTATGTCCTGTTTGCTCATGGAGTTGAGATCGAATAGAGGAAGGCTATCTTGACTTGAAAGAAAAGCCCATTTTTAGAGGAAAACAGAAAAGGGGGGAGCAGAATATGGCTTGAAGACTGCTCTGGACAATGGAAATGGGGGATGTAGTTCTGTCTAAAGACTGCTCAGGACATCACATGTGAGCATCTTTAAGTCTTCTGCTTCTTGTGAGCCTGTCTGACCAAAGATTCAGGAACAGTTCTGGACCCTGAACTTGTCTCAGCCAGACATGGCTCTGCCTATACCTCAAAGCTATACCTATAAGCAGTAAGTGACACCTCCTAGGCCAAGTGGAAACTGCCTGGAGAAATGTCGTCTAAGTGTCAGCAGATATAAAACACACACACACACACACACACACACACACACACACACACACACACACACACTGATTAAGGAGGGACAATCACTTAAAAACTGTGGAGGGGGAGAAGCATATGATCAATTTTTTTCTAGAAGTGATCCGTGAGGATTATTTGGGGGCAATCAGCATGCTATTGTGGGAAGCTTCCTTCTGAGGTGCAACTCCAGTTTTATTTGATGAGACCTTTTTTCCAAAGGTCCTTGGACCATTATCTCTTATGATGTAGATAATCAGTAGAACCTACTCATCCAGTAATGAAAGCAACTGAGACCAGCAACTGTAGCAGCTGAGATAAAATCATGGCTTTACTGTGGAGCACATTAGCTGGGTAGAAACTGCATCCTGAGGTCATAAATAGTTATTAGCTAGTTAATGACAGCTATAGTCAAATCATTACATTTACATCTGATGAATAGGGATGAGGCCTTCCTTGGCCTGTTAGAGCTCAGGCAGTTTGTTGGAGTGTTCCAATATTCTAGGCAGAATATCCAAATTTAAAATGACAAACCCTTACACCTCCCTTAAGGAAATACAAGAAATGGATAAAAGTAAACAATTACTTTCCCTAGACTGTTCAACCTTTCAATGATGTCTTTAAATCCTAATGTGTTTCCTGTTGGCTGCAATACACCCATTCATTCATGTGACCTTGGATGCTTCATGCTATGTCCCCAGCTTCTCCCCATTATGGCAACCTGAGGCTTTCCATACTGTACTGTCAAGACTTTACCCCAAATAACAACAAAATTAAAGATTAGATATTTTATCTTCTCCTGTGCTACTTGTCTATTTTTGTGGTCCCAGGGATGGCACCTAGAACCTTGTGCATGTCAGGCAGGGGCTCTACCACTGTGCCACATTCCCAGACCCCTTGTTCTTTTTAGAAACTGCTATTTCATGTATTATCCTATGTGCTGCAATTGCTGGAATTTAAAGACTTGTTCAATCTAGCAGCAACCCTTCTCCAGTGGAAGATCTGAATTAATCCACAATATATTGCTTTGGGAGTGATTTAACAATCAAGCATGTGTACTCTGGGCTTCTTTTCAGCTCATTTGATAATGGGTCTCTGATTTAATTGAAGCTGTTTGGACTGGGCCTATAATATTTGCTCAGGCAGGATCACTGATAAATATAGGAAACAAAGTATGTGCTAAAATACCATTGAAACCTACAAGTACTCAGAAATCTCATGATTTATAAAGAAATCATTTCTGAAAACATGAAGTTTGAGAGCAGAAGGTTAAGCACTCTTATTTTATTAATTGTGAGCTTCCAAACCCTCTTTCTTAACCATTAGTAATTAACTCAGATTTAAACTTAAGCACACACTCATTTCCTAGAAGAAAATTACAGGGTAAAGGTCTGCACAGCTGTCTCAATTAACACAGGCTTCTATGGGTAATCATTTCCTGTGTGCCCAGGCACCACATGCCACAAATGTCACAAGATATATCTGGAAGAGGATGATGTGTTAGTTACTCTCTTTGCTGTCACCAAAAATATCTGACAAAGCCACTTCTGAATGGGAGGTTTGGGTTTATTTTAACATAGCATTTGGAAGTGAAGTTTACGGCAGAGACAGCATGATAGGAGCTTAAGACAGCTGGTCACAGTGCATCTGCACTTAGGACACAGAAGAGGGTGATGTGGGGGCTCAGTTTGCTATCTCTCTTTCATTCAGTCTAATACCCCAGTACATGAGATAGTGATGCATACATTATAAGTGGACCTTCCTTGTATAGTTAGAACTTTCTAGAATATATGCATATATACATACACACACACATATACACACAGAGAGAGAGAGAGAGAGAGAGAGAGAGAGAGAGAGAGAGAGAGAGAGAGAGAGAGAGAGGATATAGGTATAGGTATGATATATAAATGTATATAAATGATAGAGATAGAGATTAGATAGATATAGATATAAATGTATATAGATGATATAGAGATAGAAAGAAAGAGATTAGATAGATATAGTTGATATAGATAGATGTTTTAATATATCTTACTCCAGGCTGGCCTCAGACTTGCCATGTAGCTGAGAATGACAACGAACTTCTGATCCCTCTGCCTCCATTCCCCGAGTACTGGGATTACATGTGTGTATCACCACATCTGGTTTTATACAGTCCCAGGGATTAGATCTAGAGTTTTGTGATTGCTAGGAAAGCACTGATATCCAAAGTTAGGAACTTTGCCTTGCATAGGTAAAGACAGGCTGGCATCTAGAGTCAGGTGACCTTGGGCAGCTCTGATTTCTCCGTGCTTCCCAGAGGTGTGTCATTAACCATAGCACAGGCTGTCTGTCAGATCCAGGGGAAACTCTGTGAAGAGCTCCTGGCACAGGGCTGTTTGTGGGATAACTTTAACTGTTATCAATGGTTATGAATAATTGGCATTGGACAGAAACTGCCAACAATTGGAGATGTAGAGTCACAGACCTTGGCTTTAAATATCAACTTTGCCAATTTATGCACACAATTATATAACAAGTCACTTATGAAAATGACTGCAAAATATGGTGATAACTGATGCTGTCAACATGGCCTCTAAGTATGTCTATGAGAGACTATATTGATTGTATTAATTGATGTGGAAGATACTCTGATGATGGGTAGTACTGTTTCCTAGATGAGATCTTGAACTATATACAAGGCAACGGGGTGTTGAACAGCACCATGCACTCATGACTCTCCCATAACGCTTTGTGCCTGCAGATGGAATGTATCCAGCTACCTCCAGTTCTAACAGTGACCTTCTCACTTCAATGGACTATAGCCTGAACTCAGAGCCAGAATACATCCTCTGTGCCTTTGAGATGCTTGTGTCTGGGTTCTTTTATCATAGCAACAGGAAAAGAAACTAAGACATGTACCAAAATTACACCCTCTCTTAATCATAGCTTGTAAATGTGCTTTGGGATCTCCAGTAAAATAGTGAGTTTGACAGTGCTCTAGAAACTACCTGCTTTGCCCTCAGCACACAGCTGGTCCCCATGGCCTGGAACACCTATCCAAGGGGATTTCCTTTGCCTATCTTGTTCAGAGGCCCAGGAAACTTTTCCATGGAATGACTGTAAGTGGCTAGTGATTTGCTGGACAAGGTCACATGCATACTGTATTTGAAGAGTGTGAAACCCGATCAGATGTCCTGACTGGTGAGACTGTCTCTGTATAGCTGGATTCTTGAGCATCTCTCTAAGGAAGCTTAAGGGAATGAGCACTGGTTGGGGATGGGTCAGCCTGAGCAGACTATAACAAGAACGTGTGGACCCCATCTCCAGGGAAGAGCTTTCTTAGTGCCTCCTGATTGACTGTTCCATAATTCCTGAGCTGTGTGATTTGGGACTTACTTCTATAGTAACTCTCCCTGATCTTAAAGCAGAGGAGAACTAAATTCTCAAAAATGAGGCAACCACTGTATAGGGTAATTTAACTCATTCCAACCCCCAGTGCCTTTTGCCACCTTGGTGAGTGGAAAGCTTGAAAAAGGAAAGGGTTGTGACAGACACAATGGTCTGGGGTTGACTAATCCGCAGCTTCACCTTCTGTGGCCACCATAGTGGCTTCCTTCCCTGGTAGTTTACTAGTGAACGTAAATGTGTTTGTCATGGAACACCATGGATATTTTTAATTCCTTGGCACTTGTCAGTGTTAGAAAGGAAACTTCCAGGGCCAAAGCTCATCTCCTCAATGTTCGGGGATAGAAGCACTGTGCTTTTAAGACAGTGCTGTGCCATGGGCTGAATGATGAGTGACCACTTTAACTAAGCCCTAGGAACCCTGCAGCTGCCATGCTCTCCCAAACTTTGCCAGGCTCCTCTTGGTTAAATCAGGTCACTTACACGTAAAGAGTTCTCCTGGAATGTTCAAGAATCATCAGACAATGAAGAGAAATGTCTTCTCTTCAAGCACCAGCTCTCACTATAGACAGAGAAGCTCAACATTTATTCCACCCACCATGGATCCTCTGAAAGGGTTTTGCTTTTTGTATAAAAGGATTCTACTCCAGAACCATGGTGGGGAAGAATGGGAGCTAACGCTGTGGGTGTTCTCACCTGGTAGTGTTTATTGTACTTCCTTGGTTTGGTCTCTCTCAAGATTCTACATCCCCAGGGGGATCTTGGCAGAATACAAGGAATGGGACAGCATCAAGACCTAGGGTTCTGAGTCTCCCCACCCACACACTCGCAAGACTGTATTCCTCCCCAGCAGAATACAATGGACTATCAGAACTGGCCATTTATGCTCAGGATAGGTCACACCTCCACTCTATTCCTAGTGGCTATTCCCCCACAACCCAACTTTCAGCCTCTACTTTGTGTTCTGCAGAGGTAAGGACCCGCTGCTTCATCAACCTCTCCCATGACTCCTGGTCAGTGTAGTTTCCAGATGGGAGAATGGAACTGCTGTAGAGGACTCTCCTGCACTGATTTATAAAGCTTGTAATAAGACTTTTACTGAGAACAAATGAGAGGAGACAATGAGGATGATGAAGGTGAGGGAGAGGGTCAGACACTAATTAGCAATCCTGTCTGGTGTGTGAGCAGCTGTGGATATATTTCTCTTTTTATTCACACCTTATTAGCTGTGGCCTTCAGAGTCAGAACTAAGGCTGACTGGGGAACCTCCCGACCCAACAGGCAGCTGGATAAAGGTGCTATCTTCCTTCTGTCTTCAAACAAATCTTAAGCATTGCATCTCTACCCAGAATCCTCAGCACATCATGCTAAAATTTAGACTAAAGACTTTCTCAGATTTGTTCAGTGGCTGCATCTGTCACTTCTTTGTATCAGTTGTCAGTGATCTGATCTTGTTTCTACCCCTTTTTCCTTTAACTCACCTGCAAAAAAAAAAAAATGTCCTTTGAGCAGTTATGTGTAAAATGCTGTATCAGCCACCGTAGTGACAAGGATCTCATTAAGACATTGTAATCAAAGACCTTAACAATGCTGCCAGTGGCTTTCCATCTGCTCTTTATGGTAGCTATAGATACCTGGTCAAGAACTTCCAGTGGGGCAGAACTAACACTGGGGGGAATTGAAACAGCTGAACATTACAGCATCAGCAGTGACTTTTGAGAGGGAGGTGCCCTTGCAGTGTTATAAGATTATTAATGGTAGAATAACAAAGAAGCCAACCCACTATGCTTTGAAATGTGATTCAAGCTGTTCCCACTCCTTCTCCCAAGCTGGCAGCCAAGGGATGAAGTATAGACACCCAGAGAAGGGTCCAGTAGAACCCTCACCTGTAAGATTGCTGCTGCTGTTGTAAATTGGAGCTCAATGTGTAGTCAAGGCTGGTCTCTGCCTCAGCCTTCTGTGGTCCTGAGCCTTCAGGCTCCTGCTACTACTGAACAAGACAATGTGGATTGAGACATGTTCAGAGTCATTGATTCTATTCCTGCCTGCCACAAAATTCTGGTTCTCTAGTACATTTTGGGGGTTGGTTTACTTCAGAGGTACTTTTCAATTTAAAAATTTGTGTTATAGTATGTATATACATATATATATATATATGTATGTGCATGGTATGTGTGGTGTGTGTACATATGTGTGGTATGGTGGATGTGTCTTTGTGTGGTGTCTGTGTGTGTGTGTGTGTGTGTGTGTGTGTGTGTGTGTGTGTGTATACCTTTATTGATTCTGATTCTCTCTATTGATCAGGCATTTCTATACTTTCTTACTTTGTTATTCCTTTCTCTCTTAAACATGAGTGGTAGTTCATGGAGCTTTTTCCACTGACCCATGTTCAGGCTTTCTTCAGGCTACTGTTGGTTCCAAACCACTCCTCCAGTACATGGGCTTGACATTCCCATGCCTTTTAATGTCCTAAGCTTCCTCTGTTGCTGAAAGTAAACATTTAAAGCCACAGAGCAACTCCAGAAATACAGAGTAACCATTGCCTCCATTCCTCTTCTCCTGAGTTTCTGGGAGCATTTGGTGAATTCTCAGTCTTTTAAAGGAATGTGGCTTCCAGTGAAATGCCTGTGTTACTCATAGAGAGAATTTTCAGGTACCTTAGCTTTGCTGCTTTTAGTAATTTAGTCTTTTGGTTCCACTGTCTTTCTCCAGCATCAATGAAGTAAGGCAGGTACCCAAAGAATACAAAACAGAAGCTTTAGATCAAGGTGGGGCTAGAAAGAACACAGAAACCCAGTTTGAGAATGGAATAAGCTAGAGAAATTGATTGTGGCTTGTGACTGACATGTTTGAGAATATGACTGAAGAAAGAATGTGGATATTGCTGATGATAAGATGTATAGAATGAGTAGCGGGGGGGTGAATAAAGATGAGAAAGTTTGAGAATGAAAAGAGCTAGTATGGGAGTAAACAAAATGGTTCAGTAGGTAGAGCTTGCTTCCCAACCTGATAACCTGAGTTCAATCCCCAGAACCCACAAAGTACAAGAAAAGAATTGACTTCTGAATTGACCTCTGACTTCCACTTACACTGTGTGTACACACACATATATACTATCATAGTTTCTGTTGCTGTGACCAAACACTCTGACCTGAGAAGAAAAATGTGGCTTTAATTTTATCTTATTTCTGGGTTACAGTCTATCTTTAAGGGAAGTAAGAGCAGGAACTCAAGCAGAAACCGTGGAAGAATGCTACTTACTGACTCACTGCTTGGCTCACTCAGGAGCTAATGCTCAACCAGATTTCTTATACAACCCAGGACCACCTGCCTAGGAATGGTGCTGCCCACAGTGGCTGGACTATATTATTCAATTAACAATCAAGACAGTGCCCCTCAAACATGCCCAAAGGCCAATATGAAGTAGAAATATATCAATTGAGACTCCCTCACATAACTGTAGATTGACATCTGAATCTAACTAGAGGGGACACACACACACACACACACACACACACACACACACTAAATGTAATAAATATTTAGAATAAAAGCCAGCATGTTGAAAAATTCCCCATAGTAAATTTTGACTTGCTATTCCAGAAGAAAATTAATAAAGAAAGTGAGTGGGTCAAAATCCCTACGTGGGAGAGGCTGGTAGAAGCCATCTGACACTGGACTAAGGAAGACCAATGTATATTATAATACATGACCCAGATTGGCTGGTTAGCAGCAAAGGATCTGAAAGTCATAATAAAGGCCTTGAAGCAAAAGACACTCCTGAGAAGGGAAGGGTAGGGAAAGAGGTATGATGTAAGAGAGCTCCAATACTTAAGGACTTTAGGGTAGAACCTGGGATTCTATTCAGGGACAAAGTTGATGAGCTCTTTCTGAAGGTCTTATAAGCATGCATAATCTGTGGCAAAAACTCTATAGGGTGCAGTGAGGTTGCTTTAGAATTATGTAGGTGGGGGAGGAATTGAGTCTGTAACAGTGGGATTCAAGATCATGTAGGTGTTAGTGTCTAGAAAGATATGGGTTGACACAGAGTCCCAATGTCCCAATGTAGGGTTTTTGTAGATAATGTGGAGGGGAATAATGGTTTCCCATGGCTGTGAACAGATCCTGAGCTCAGGTATCTCTGCTGCTGAACACAAGGGCCAGTTGAGTCATCTCTTCCATGAATGTGATGATGGTGTCACTATCCTGGCCTTTGACATTGACTCCCATTGCTGGGATATGGTTTGGTACAAGCCCTAAAGTGCTTTACCAACACTGCCTAACAAGTAGTTCTGTCTTTGAAATAGCTTTACAGCCAGTACATCTATCAATTAATTCTTTACATACTACCTGGCCTTGATGAAAATTCATACTTGTAGAAAGCAGATGGTGTGGCCTTCACAGTGTGATTTCACTCTTGTATACATCTCACTATGTGCTCTAGTGGTGCTCACCCTGTGCCATCCCAAGTGGGGAGCAGTTTCTCTTGCATACAGCCAGACAAGGAGGACAGTCCACAGAGGGATAACATGCTTTGATTCATTTTGTAAGTTCCACAGTGATCAACACAAGTGTTAATTAAACTCCTGTAATTAATCTGTAGAAAGGGCTTAATATCATAAGTGTAAGTCTATTGAGCATGATTCTCAACCTCCCAGTGGCAAACCCAACATTTTCAGCCTCTGGTTAAAATGCTTGTCATAGAAAGAGTGGTATAACTTCAGACTTCACCCTGTAACCACTCCAACAATTAAATCATTTTCAAGTCTCAGTGCGATACTAAGGGAGAAATTATTAAGATCATTTTACAAGGGAGAGTGCCAATGTGACAGTCACCTCTGGTCATCATTGCACTTGAGTTCGAAGTGTGTGTCTGAGTGCCTGAGGGTGTTGCATTTAATTTGTGACCTGTCCTGTCTGCTTTCAGTCAAGTGTATTCTTGTCAGGACAGGTGAAGCAAGGTCAGTGTTCCTTCATATTGTAGGAGTCTCCATGAAAAGCATCTGTCTCCATGTGGGCACCCTGCTGCAGCACCCAGTAGCTTTACAATATTGGCCAAATTAATGTATTTTTCCTGGTGTGTGTCTGTGTGTGTGTGTGTGTGTGTGTGTGTGTGTGTGTGTGT